>JAPDNY010000004.1:175202557-175221118 GCA_029375565.1 Gekko gecko | reverse complement strand
CTTCGTTCAGTTACGTATTACTTTATCCCGAGGTACCACCACTAGGTGTCCCCATATTCACCTGTGCAACCAACTGCTTCAAAGGTCTCAGTGTGTGCCTGTGTGTACAAGGGGGGGGGAATTAATTCATTTGGAAATTAAATAAAAACTAAAGAGGATAGGCAGAAACCTTACTTTTTTTAAAAAAAAGAAATCATCCTTGCTTATACATTTGATAAGCCTATTTGGCCTTCCTTTCAGTCAAATGTCGCTTATGTTGAATGAAGAATGTGGTCATATCAGTACCTCAGAACGATGTACAAGTCACCGTGCCTTTAGCTGATGTAATCATTAAAAGTGCTGGCTTTCTGGGTCAGACTCCGCTTTTGCAGAGCAAAAATAAACAATAAAAAAACAAATATTTCACGCTCAGACAGTTTGCATCTGTGTACTGTTCTGCTCACATTTCCTCTGTCTCCAAAGGGACAACAGACATCGGAAAGATATGGAAAGGGGTCGCAGATTGTGAAGGGCTTGGGACATCTTTCTTGTGAGCTGCCTGAGGCTACAGTGTTCAGGGATTTTTTTTTTTTGTCCTGAAATAAGGTGTCCAAGTAGGAATACGGTAGCGCTTCATAAATGTGTGGACAGTACGGAGAATGTAAATTACATGGAGGTGATTTTTCTTCCTCTCTCAGAATGTTGGTTCATTAGATTAATTTAATGAAGACGATCCAGAGGAGACAAAAACAGTGAGATATTTTGATGCATAACTAACATTTCTAGTCTTTTTTTAAAAATGGGGCACAGCTCTTGTGTCTTTAAAAGCTGTTTGAAATACATGAACGAAACAGATGTCACTTTGGACCTCCTTGTATTTTGTATGCAGGGGAAAGCTGTAAGTGCAACATTTTTGCTAGGGTTTCCATCTTTCAGGTGGGTGCTGGCGATTTCCTGGAAATACAACTGATATTCAGGCTAAAGAGATCAGTTCCCCTGGAGAAAATGGCTGCTTTGGAGGATGTCATTATGCCCCACTGAGGCGCCTCCTCCAACCGGGCTCCCTCAGGCTCCACCCCCTGATCTCTAGGAATTTCCCACTCCTGCGCTGGCAACCATGATTCCTGCTTCTGATGCGAGTTGTACAAATATGGTGGTGGAAAGTGCTGTCAAGTCACAGCCAACTTATGGTGACCTTGTAGGGTTTTCAAGGCAAGAAACGAATAGTAGTGTGGCAACCCTGGACTTCCTTGGTGGTCTCCCATCCAAATATTAACCAAGGCCAACCCCGTTTAGCTTCTGAGATCTGATGAGATCAGGCTATCCTGGGCTATCCAGGTCAGGGTTATACAAGTATACCTCCTTCTTTCCCCCCAGATGTTGTGACAATGAACACTTTCATTCTGATTGTTTTCATTGCTGATATTCCCATTTTGCCCCCCCTCCCCATTTTATTCCATTTCACATCGTTATGTCATTTTGAGCCCAATTACATATTAAACACCATTTAACCTTCTTATTCACAACTGAAGAAAAGATGAAAACACATTCATTTTAATGAAGGAATTTTTTTTTTGACTGAGGAAACAGGAAATGGCAACCAAATACCCACAGGTTTCATTTGTGCAAGGGAGCAGGAAAAACTGAAGCAAGAATTTTAGAGTCGAAATGGTGATCCTGCAGAAATTGAGCGGTGCCCCCACTTTAAAAGTGTGAATGTTCTGCCTGTGAAAGAGGGTGATCTTATGTACCACACAAAATAGAATTAAATTGCCACAAGGGGTGGTGGGGACCACTGCCTTAGATTACCTTTTTAAAAGGATTTAATAAAGGAATCGAGAGTAGGTATATGAATATCAGTCATGATTGCTGAATGGAACCTATATGGATCTCTTTAAATTACAGATACTGGGGAGCAGGAATTTTTTTGTAGAAAAAGCCCAGCAGGAACACATTAGCATAATAGGCCACACCCAACAGCAGGAACTCATTAGCCTATTAGGCCACATGCCCACGCTACCAGAAATGTGGTCATCCAGCCACACCCACCTTTTGCTTTTTTTGTAGCAGGAACTCCTTTGCATGTTAGGCCACATACCCCTAATGTAGCCAATCCTAATGAGTTTCTGATGTTGGGTGTGGCCTGTTATGCTAATGAGTTCCTGCGGGGTGTGGCCAACTCGGGAGCCAGTCGGAAGTCCCTTCCCGTGTGTTCCTCCCCAAAAATAGCCCTGATGGGGACCATATCCACAAAGGGAGTCACTGATTTAGGAGTGAAGCTTCCTTTTCACTGCCATATAGCCTTTTGCCATTACGCTGCTATTTTTCTTTTTTCTTTTAGAGTCTCTGCCTGAAATGCATGACAAGGTCGATTACTCCGCTATTCATGAATCATGTTTCCATATGTTGCTTTTATTTGCTTTCAAGTGTTTAGTGCTATTAGTCATTTCATTCATCTATTGTTTAGACTTTACCTTAATAAACCCTTGGTTTTGTTTCAGTCGGCCTATCGTACCTGTGTTTTCTCAATGGCTCAGCATGGCCCATGGAGTTCCAATAGAACCCTGATTCATACTCTTTAAGGGATACCTGTATCTATCAATACAGATATTAGGGATGCCAGCCTCCAGGCGGGACCTGGGAATCCTCTGGAATTACAGCTCATCGCAGGACTATGGAGGAAATGGATGCTTTGGTGGATGGACTGTATGGCCTTGCATCCCACTGAGGTCCAAAATTTTAAAACATTTCAGAACATTAGAAACAGTGTTTAAAATGTGCACACACACACAATTTTAATAATTAAACAAAACATATGAGCACATACACACACAAACAGGGAAGAGGGCTAATAAGAGTTAATGAGGGAAAGCCATACAACAGGGAAAGAAGCTTCACTCTCTGGTGAATGACAATGATAGAGGGAGACAAGAGAATCCCCCAGAGAGTAGGGTTGCCTCTTCACTCCCTGGTGGAGGGTGAAAGGGAGCTCTCCAGGGGTGTGGGTTGACATCACTGCACATGATGTCCCCAGTGTGATGACATCAGACAGAAGTGATGTCATCACACTGGGGACGCCATGTGACGATGCTCTAGTATTTTGGGCAAAACTCTATGATTGGCATTGAGTTTTGTCCCAAATACTGGAGCATCAGCACACAGCATCCCCAACATGATGATGTCACTTCTATGTGATGTCATCATGCTGGAGACGTGCCTGGTGGTGGGTGTTAGGGGTGGGGCCTCCCCCCTGCCAACCTGAGGGCTGGTGGTGAATTGGAGTCCACCAAATCATGGAATCCCCCACTTCCAGGTTGGGACTGGCAACACTACTGGGGAAGGAGTTTGAAAATTTTGGTGCCATGAGAGACTTCTGGTTTTGGTGCTGGCGGGTGTGCCCCATCAAGCTCTGATGAGAGAGGCCCATGATCGCAGCAGATGGGAGGGGTCCTGGATGATTCCAGCTCCCCCCAGAGCCCTCAGAGGGGGCTCATAGCCTGGGGCTTGAGAGATGCCTCTTCTGAGGCAATGGCTGAGGAATTGGGGCTCTTCTTTGCCCCAACAGGTCCCGCCATCATGAGACCATTAATGGAGACAGAGGTGCACACTGGAGTGAGCAAGCAAGTGATCTAGCACTTAGATACTTTCCCTAACTTTCGGAAGCAAGCATGGAATTGTGTGTATATCTGGTGAGAGCCAGTTTGGTGTAGTGGTTAAGTGCACAGACTCTAATCTGGGAGAACTGGGTTTGATTCCCCACTCCTCCACTTGCACCTGGCTGGATGACCTTGGGCAAGCCATAGCTCTGGCACAGCTGTTCTTGAAAAAAGAACAGTTTCTGCCAAGAGCTCTCTCAGCCCCACCTACCTCACAGGGTGTCTGTTGTGGGGAAGGGAAGGGAAAGGAGTTTGTAAGCCGCTCTGAGACACCTTTGGGTAGTGAAGGGCGGGGTATTAATCCAATCTCTTCTTCTTCTCTTCTATCTTCTCAAATCAGTCAAGCACTTAAGCAGATTATTGTCCCAAAGCCCCAAGTTAATGCAGCACAGGGGGAGGAGTTAATCCCACCCTGGAAAAAAGCTATTGAGAAAGTGAGCACAAGGGGCAGAGAGTGGCAGTTTTGATTGGAAAGCGTTAACCCAGCTGAGAAGTGTGCAAAATAGTAAGAAGCATGTGACTTAACAGACTTTCAAGGATTTAAAATAACTTTTCTCTCTATGTAAACAATGTCACATCGGGCAGATAAAATGGCAGCCAGGACGAGACCTTCTCCAGGAACTGCCAGCTCAGCGATTCTGGCCTCAAGACTTCAAGTAACCACTGACTTCCCTAATATGTTAGCTATAGCACTATGCCCTCTGCTGGACCAGATGTCCAATCTCAATAATAATTTTGATGCTCTTCAAAAGCAATTGAAGGAAACCACAAAAAAACAGAACAAACAGCAAAAATGTTGAAAAAAGTTGAAGCCAAGTCAAATGTGATAAACCAAAGACTGGAAGCAGTGGAAAAAGAGAGAACCTCTGATAAAGTACAGCTGTTAAAACTACAAATGGAAAAATCATCATTTGTCTTGAGATTTCAAGGTAACCCAGAGCAAAAAGGGGAAAACTTGAAAGAGATTTTAAGCGAAGCTTTGGCTCCAATGGCAGATCTTAAAGCAGAATCCCTACAAAACAATATGGATATGGTCTATTGGAACTATTCAGATTTTATTAAGAAAAATAAACTGCCCAGTGAAGTTTTTGTGAAGTTCTCCAAGAGGTCAACAAGAAACAAAATACTGAAAGCGACTAATGGGATAACCGTAAAAATCAAAGGAGAAAAAATGAGAGTTTTAAAGGGTATTCCATTTGAGATAAGAGGAGAAAACAATATAAAAATCTAATATCTTTTCTACAGAAAAACTCCACTCCTTACAGATGGATAACACCAGAAGGACTTATCTTCAACTACAAAGAGAAAAAAGAAAAGATTGATTCTGTTGCAAAAGCAAAGACATTTTTGGAGTGGCACCATCCAACAGTGAAAGATAAAGGGAAAGCAGAGGATAACAACGCAACAGAAGAAAACAACGAACATAGGGTCAGGAAGCAGTGACAACTCATCAGACAGTCCTTCAGAAGAAGACTCCAAATCCAAGAAAGGAGCAGCTGCTCCTAAACTTCTTAAAGTCAGAATGACTTATGACAAAAGCAAATACAGGGAAAAATATGATAAATAGGTTAATATTGAAAGCCTGTCTTTTTTAAAAAAATAATTATAAAATATTAGGATGCACATACTCAGGCTAAACTATGCTTGTACTAGTTTGATCCTGAAAATGTAATGGTTAAAATTCATTTCTGAAATCTTAAGTGTGGGGGAAGCATCGAAACAAGTTATGTATATCGTAATATGATCCTTGCCTAGCACTGTATTTTAGACTAGATTGCCACTTACCTTTCCCCTCTGTAGTATGTAATGAAAAAGCAATAAAAAGTTATTAAAAAAAAGAAAATAAAATTTTGGTGCCATGACAGAGAAGGCCCTTTCTTGGGTTGACACTGATTTAGCCTCAGATGGCGGAGCACTTGAAACAGAATGTCTCAGACTCTCTTATTTATTCATTTAATTTATTTCTATCTCAAGGCAATCTACAATGTAAATGAACAACAATTCTAAAAAAACCCCCCAAAAAACATTAAATACCATAATTTAAAATCACAGTCTATGACTTCCAATAAATAAAAACTAAATTAGTCAAATGCAGCCCTAATTAAAACTGTCTTCAACTGTCTCCTAAAGATTAAAAGTGGGATGGGGGCAGGGACGCCCCTAGGGTGGTTGTTCCATATTCATGGGGCCGCCGTTGAAAAGCTCCTCTAGCACATACCCACCAGACGAGCTTCTTTGGTTGATGAGATGATCAGGAAGGCCTCTCCCTGTGATCTTAGTTCCCAGGCAGGAACATATGGGAGAAGACAACCCTTAAGATATTCTGGTCGCAAGCAATGTAGGGCTTTAAGGGGCAAAAACAACATCTTGAATTGGGTTCAGGAGCAGATTGGTATTCAGTGCAATTGCTGTAGTCTTGAGATCCCGGTAGCTGGCCCCGATTAGCAGTCTAGGTACAGCACTCTGCACTAACTGCAGCTTCTGAACACTCTTCAAGGGTAGCCCCAAGTACAGCACATTGCAGTAGTCCAATCCAGGTGTTACTAAAGCAAGGATCACCGTGGCTAGATCTGACTGAACCAGGAACAGGTGCAGCTAACTCAGCAGCTGAAGCTGGGCAAATACACTCTGAGCTACAGCAGCCCCTTTGTTTTCTAAGGTGACTGCCATGTCAAGCAACACTCTCAAAGCTGCATGGGCCTGGCTTTTCAGGGGGCATATAACCCAGGCCAGTGCAGGAGAAACCTCATGTCCCTAGTCTGCCTTTCTACTCACTCAGAAAAAAACCTCTGTCTTGTCAGGATTAAATTTCAGCTTGTTCACCCTCATCCAGCCCATTACTGACTCCAAACATTGGTTCTGAATATCAACAGCTTCCTTGGAATCGGGTGGGAAAGAAAGATCGATCTGGATATCTTCTGCAGCCCAAACCTCCGGATAACCTCTCCCACTGGCTTCTTATAGATATTAAATAGCTATTTTCTCCGGCCTATTCCTCTGGGGTTGAATCGCTAGCTTTCCCCTAACACAGTTCATAAGCTTTTGAATGGCACTGGATATAGCTATTCAAGAATGAAAACTTCCTTTCTTAATTACAGCTTTATATTTAATGTCTTTAGAAACAAATTTAGCATGCCTGTGTAATACTCAACACATCCTACAAGCATTCATTAGACCTGCATAGCAAGGGGTTGTGTTAATTGTTTTGCCTAATTATTCTAATTTTATGATTCATTTCATTTTTTTTTAAAAAGACCTTACAAAGTCTTGTGTCAGCCTAATAATGTTTTCTCTGCACAGTTTTAATAACAAGACAGAACTGTAATAAAGATCATGGTATTAGGACTAGTATTTGTGAATATTGCTGTTTCCATTGGTGGCAGTAATTTAAATGTAATTGACTTCTGTAATTGCGTAGAATAATTTATGGCTGTGGTAATTGTTAAGAGAACACGATGTATTGAGGATTTGAGTTCATCCAATATTTATCTGCACGGATCAGATTGTTGTGGAGCTCTCTGTGAGGACAAATAAGGCGAAATAATGTAATTGTTTTTTTCCAAAACAAAACATATTTGCCTTGCCACTAGAAGAATGGCTTCCTACAGACTTTACAAATATGCACTTTAATTCTTCTAGGGTTGCCAACTCGCAGGAGCTTTGGGAGGACAGGGTCCGGGGATGGTGGGGGTGTGTGTTGCAGCTCCTGTGATATCACTTCTGAGTGATTACCTGGAAGTGACATCACAGGTCCCCTCACAACACTGTAGGAATTTCCCCATTCTCTATGGTAAAGGCCATAGAGAATTAGGGGGAATTCCTAGAGCATTATGGATGCCATGATGTCACTTCCAGATGATCCTGGAAGCAACATCACAACATATGCACAATTTCTTCCCCTCCCCTCATTTTTTTCTTCCATTGCTCACTTAATCAAGTTTGGGTGATGGAGGGCAGGGGTGAGAGTTTGTCTGCCATGGGAGGGCAAATGGTACACCTAGGTCCTTTCTGCATTTGGATCGTATCCCTGGTTATAACAGCATCTGTTTATCCCAGGACAAGTGTGGGGCAAAACTGGGGTGACCTCAATGTAATGTGGAAACAAAAAAAAATACCCGAGATAATTACAGGGGTGAACTCATGTGTAGTGTAGAATGTAAGTTCGGGGACAGGGTTGAACCAGAATTTAGGGTCTAGTGCAGAAAGGATCTTAGTTTCTGCCCCTCTCTTATAAGTACTCACTGATTGATTTCTTAAATGTTGGTGTCTTTGAGGGCAAAGAAATAGGAAGATTGCCATGCATGATCCAATCAGTTTGTCTTGGAAAGGAGATACACAGGTCATAGAGTTGGAGAAGGCCCTTATAGGCAATATAGCACAACCCCCTGCTCTGTGTAGAAATGCTAGAGCATTCCTGGTGGATGGCTATCTGGTCTGTACTTGAAGAGCTCTACTGATACCTCACCCACCTCATAAGCAATTGCTTCCACTGCAGAAAAAACTGTATTAGGAAGAAAGCTGCTCTTGATGTTCAGCTGAAACTCACCTTCCAGACCTGTGTATGTGTTGAGCTGACAAAAGAAAACTGTCCTGTCTGGTCCCACAAATGGAGTATGCGCCTACCACAACTTGTAAGTCTTTCTTGGACTATTGCAGTACCCTCGTCAGGAACTTAACCCCCCCCCCCACCAATTCATATACAAGGTCTGAATACCCACCTGTTACCTCCCCACAATCAGGGGACAGGGTAAAAGCCGGAACGGCCCGGAACGGCCCGCTGTCCCCACAAGGGATTTACCCTGTCCCCACAATCAGCGTGTGTGTGTTTGGCTTAAATAACAGAAAACACTGGGAACTTTGGTCTGTTTGTTGTTTTCTGACCATCCATGGAGAAAAATGATTTGGCTTAAGGATTAAAAAGATTTTATGCAATTGTCACACAGCTGCTGAGGTGCAAGAACCCTTACTTTCCCCCTTCCTGTTGGTGAAACAACACATTTCTTTTCGGGTTGCATTTAAAGTAATGTAGCAACAATGGTGGCTGATAGAAAGCAAAGCTGTCAAGCACATGTAGAGATTCAAGTAACAATACAATTTGCCTACGATTGCAGAAGCCCTCCACCCTGCCCTGGTCAAGCAGACCTAACAATGCCATCTATCAATTATTATTATTTTTTTACTACCAGTATGAAACCTATAAGGATAACATCAAAATAACTGTCAAACACAAATCTTGTAGACTAACTTACCTGTTAAGGTTGTAAAGAATTTGCTCTAGAACATGAAATCCAGTCTGAAAATGTGATCAAGTTTGTGCACTGCTGTGACAATGTTGCCATATTATTGAAGTCCAAAGTTAGTCTACAAGATTCATTTTGGTCAGAAGAAGACTTTTGTAGTCGAAACGGGGAAAAGCATTCCGGAGTTCACCGTCTCTTTGTTAGTCCTGTTAAATTCTGGACGATCATCTGAAACTACACAATATTGTATATTTTGTGTTGTTAATGTTTTGAAGTTATAATAACATATACAAATTGTGTAAGCGCTTTGTGTTTGACAGTTATTTTGATGTTATCAGTTCTATTCTGTTACTGTCACCCGTTTTGAATCTGAAACCTATAAGGAAACAGATGTGTCAAAATGCAACACTGGCCATAAGTGAGACATTGACAACTATATATATATATACCCTTATCACATTAAAAAAAAAAGTATGCTCACATACGCGTAGAGATAGTGGAACATCCACCCAGGGCACCAACAGCTGGTGTGTTAACCATGTCACTGGAGGGAACTTCCACAGCTACCACATTCAAACAGGACTAGGAGCATATGGAACAGCTTGCTATCATAATTCTTTTGATAGTCAGTGTCCTGAACTGGCAGCACATTTCAGGACATGATTTTCGTAGACTTCCTATACTCTCGGCGTTGCATAATTAAGCCAATTTTGCATAAAATCCACAACAATTCAGATCTAGACTATACTGCCTATGTATTACAATGGGAAACACAATGTGCAGTTAAGTCAACTCCAGATAACTATGCACTAGAAATACACAAGAAATTATATGTGCACTGTTCAGAACAAGTGGAAGTAAGGGGCAGGGAAAAATGAAAAGATACATGGAGTTAAAGATCGCATATAGATTTTTTCACAGTGCATTATAACCAGGGGTCTTTTGGGGGGGGAGCTCACCGGAGCGCAGCTCCGGGAGCTCAGGAGCCAAGCCCTGCCCCCAGCCGGCGTCCCGGGGGAGTCTTTCAGGCAGCCGAATGTCAATTTCAGCTCCATTATACCCTATGGGCCATTGAAGTCAATGGTGAAAACATAGGGTATATTCTGGGGCTGGAGGGGAGGGGTTTGAAGGAGAGGCTCCAAACTCACAGGATAGCTGATGGAGCCTTTCCCCAAGATACCCACCAAGTTTCAAGAAAATTGGATCAGGGGGTCCAATTCTATGGGCCCCTCAACAGGTTGCCCCTATTCTCTCCGTTGTTCTCTATGGTGGGAAAAAAGTTTTTTTTTCCCCACCATAGAGAACAATAGAGGGAATAGGGGCAATCTGTTTGGGGGCCCGTAGAATTGGACCCCTGGTCCAATGTTCTTGAAACCTGGTGGTTATCTTGGGGAGAGGCTCCATCAGCTATCCTGTGAGTTTGGAGCCTCTCCCTCAAGCCCCTCCTCCAGCTCCCAGAACATACCCTATGTTTTCACCATTGACTTCAATGGCCCATAGGGTATAATAGGGCCGAATTGCCGCCAAATTTCTTTCATTCCCTCCTTTCCTTCTTTCTTTTTCCTCTTTCCCTCCCTCTTCCCTTCTCTCTTTCTTTCCCAACTTCTTCTCTTCTCTTTTTTCCTCTTTTCTCTGTTTCCCTCCTTCTTCCCTCTCTTTCTTTCCCTCCCCTTTCCTTCTCTTTCTTTCCCTCTTTCCTTCCTTCTTTCCTTCTCTCTATTCTCTCTCTTTCCTTCCCTCTTTCCTCCTTCTGTGGCCCAACTCTCATGAGAAGGAGTTTAAACTTTAAACCCCTTCTCTCTTAGCTCCCCCACCCAGACCAGCTGGGGAAGGGAAGGGGAGGCTTTTGAAGTTGCTGCCCCCCTTTTGCTTCCTCTTCTGACATCACTTCCGGTGATGTCAGGAGGTGTGGCATATGCTAATAGCTTAATAGCTCATTAGCATACCATATGCTAATGAGCTCCTGCAGCTGTTTTTCTACGAAAAGACCCCTGATTATAACAATACCAATAAAGATTCATAATGTAATGCACAAGCTTTCAATTTGCATGAAGATTTTTCTGAGACTAGATACTAATATATAAAATCCAAGGGAGAGAAGAAAAAGATGTCCTTTCTGTATTTTTTAAAAAATTCTGTAATTTAAATAATCTTCATTTATTCCTAAACAGTTTTCTTTTTAAAAAGGATACTCCATGTATTTTAGTTAAACAATATTTTACTCCTCAGTGTGTGTGTGTGTGTGTGGGAATTGATTATAGACTATATACATGTTACTATGTGTTTATCTGGACTTGGTTTAGCAATCTAATAAGTATCAGGTATTACCGTCACAGCTGTGACTAAAATGTATAATCTAAAATAACATTCAGTCTTATACTTTCCATCTCACTAGGTTCTTCATATAAACTAATTAGCTCAAAGGTCATTGTTCTCATTTTTCCCAATACCAACAGATCGTTAAAGCGAGGCATTGCTGATTATGTTGATAGATCTCGTAGGGGCACAACAGAGATGGAATTTTCGGTTTCATAAAAGGGTGAAAACAATTATCATAAATTTCTCATGGAGATAATCTAATTACAGCATTTTTCATTTCAAATGGCTATTGTTCTAGGCAAAGATAAGTTATGGAACCTACTTCAACAATGGGAACAGATTTGGATGCCCATCCATAAACTGTATAGGCATGAGTGTATGTCATAATCATCTGTGAACTCAGGTCTGTCCAGGGAGGTCAAGAAAGGCCTGCTGTTATCAAGGAGGAATGTGTAGACCATGATGGTTGAAATAACTGCTCTGTGCTTTCTGGAAGACAAGGGACCAGCTGTCTGCAAAGAAACATTTTAAAATCACATGTTACTGCCACATTTCTCATCTACTGGGTTTGTGTGTGTAAGAGAGAATGATTGAGTAGGGTTATGTAGCTGCCGCCACAGCACAGGGATCTTTTGCTGAGGGTGACCCAAGGTAAGCTCTGTGGCAGCCATTGTATAGGCAGGCTCCGCCTCCTGCAGCAGCCATTTTTTATTTTTAATAGGGTTTTTTTTTGAATTTTCTATATATTACACAATATCTTTTGTCTCCTTACTTTACATAACTTTACATAATAAGTTCCCCCTCCCTCCCTCTACCCCTTGTTTGTTGATCTTTTATTCACAGCCATGGGCACAAAGTCTGAATCTTCCACCGAATGTCCTGTCTTCCTTCCACTGTTATCCACTTTAGATAGGTCTTCCATCTCGCTTTAATTTCTTCAGCTTTATCCTCCCATGTGGTCTTCTGGCACAATTTCTCAATGATGTCCGACTGCACAAAATCAAACAAATAAGTGTGCCAGGTATCTATTGTCCATTTGCTCTTATCTTTCCAGCCCAGAGCTATCACTGCCTTGCCTGCTAACACCATAGCTTTGAGTATAGCCTGGGTTTCCTTATTGACTGCCTTATTTCCTAATATACCCATAAACATTAGTTTAAAGTCTACATTCAATGAGATTCTACATATTTTCTTTATAATTTGTATTATTTTTGACCAAAAGACTCTCACCTCTGGACATTCCCACCACATATGGGAGAACCAACCCTTAAATTGTTTACAGTGCCAACACATAGAACTCGATCCCGGAAACATGTTTGCTATCTGCGCTGGTGTTTTATACCACTTTGTGAAAAATTTATGTTCCAGTTCATTAAATTTAATAATTTTGGTTTCTTCTATTCCCTTCATTATTCTATTTGCATCGTTTTCCGATATCTGGCCTTCCTTACACCATGTTTTCTGTAAATAAAGTATCACCTTATCTTTATTGGATAACATTTTCTTGTAAATATATCCTGCTAATCCTTGTTTAAATTTTTGCATCCTATTATGTATTTCTTCAGTTGGTTCTTCTGTCCAAATATTTCCTTTTTCATTAACTTCCTTAATCATTCTATAAAGGCCTGTAATTTTTAACCAATATTGCTTGCCTATCTTGATTAATTCCTGTGCTGGTTTTAGAGTGCCTCCTCTAAATAAGTCTCTTAGCCTATAATATCCCTTTGATCTCAGGAGTTCACACCATTTATTTTCTTCTGTTTCGTTATAGAGGGACTTTAGTGGTGCCCATTTTGAGGTTCTTTTAAGCCATGAGGGCTGCCACTTGTTCCACACTGTTAGTGTTGAATACCTAGGTCCCTTAACTTGTATAAGATCTTTATTTGTCATTTTGGAGAATACCCCAAAACTCCCTATGTTATTATTGATTTCGTTCTCAAAACTCACCCATTTTAGTCCCTCTCCATTGCCTATCTCCAGTATCGATTTTATTTGGAAGGCTTCGTAATAGCTAATCAGGTCAGGGAATCCCCATCCCAACTCTGATCTATGGCTATAAATTATCTTTCTCTGTATTCTGCATTTTTTACTACCAAAAATCCATTCCTTAATCACTCTGTTCCATTGGTCTAGTTTTTTGGTATACATTCCTAGAGGTATTGTCTGAAAGAGGTATATTAATCTTGGCAGCCAAAACATTTTAACACTTTTTATTCAAGTAGATATATTCATTATTTTATTTTTCCACTTTTTCATATCTTTTTCTATTTTCTTCCAGACCTTGTTATAATTGTTCTCTGCTATTTTATCGATATTCTTCTGTAGTACAATACCTAAATATCTGAATTTTTTGGTGCCCATTCCAATATTAGTAATCCCATGTATTTGTTCCCTTTCCTCTTTAGTCACATTAAGGTACATAATTTCTGATTTAGCCATGTTCACCTTCAGTCCTGAACATTTTTCGAAGTCCCTCTAATATAACTTTTATTTCTTTTACTGCCTCTTTGGGATTTGTCATAGCGATTATGATGTCGTCGGCAAATAAATTGATTTTCATTTCTTCCTTCTTTACCCTGTATCCTTCCACCCTTGCAGAATTTCTTATTCTTTCAGCTAGCTGTTCTATTGCTAGTATAAATAGGAGGGGCGAGAGCGGTCATCCTTGCCGGACTCCTCTTTGAATCTTGAGGGGTTGTGAGTGTTCTTCGTTAACTCTCACCACTGCTGTCCCTTCTCTGTACATTTCTTGAATCACTGCAGCAGCCATTTTGTGGTGCTAATTTCTGCTGTGCCTCCATGCCACATCAGAATTCCAAAGGTGCCTGCAGGCTCAAAGAAGTTGGAGACCCTTGGGGGAGGCAATGCTCTGATCTGAATGGTCCATGTTAGCCATGTTAGCCCAGGTTCATCAGATGTTGGAAGCTAAGCAGAGTTGACATTGATTAGTACTTGTACAGGAGACCACCAAGAAAGTCCAGAGAGCTGCTACATAGAGGAAGGCAATGACAAACTACCTCTGTCCATCTCTTGTCTTGAAAACATTGCGGGATCGCCACGAGTTGGCTATGACTTGACTGTACTTTCCATCACCATGCGGGTAATGAACAGTAGGGTCATTTCAATGATGCTGAACCACTGTGCCCTTTTGCTTCACATTTATTTATTTATTAAATTTCTACCCTGCCCTCCCAGTCAAGGCCAGCTCAGGGCGGCTTACGTAAGATCAACACATAGTTTACAATAAAACGTAAAATATAAATTAAAATAAAACAGTTCTAAAACCATTTAGACCACACAGTACAGTAAAGTGACATTGATTCATAATAGCTTGCTGTTGTTCAGTTCTCTCTTCTCACAGTCGGTTCTTCGATCTTCTTTAGTTCTCCTTCCGGTGGCTAGCTCAGGCTGTTGTTCGAATTCCAAGATAAAAAAAAAAACAGGGGCTCCCTACCCCTTGGCTATCAGTTCTCAACGGTAGTGGCGCTCCAAAAACCTGGTGGAAGAGGTCCGTTTTACAGGCCCTGTGGAACTGTAAAAGGTCCTGCAGGGCCCTGATCTCCTCTGGGAGCTCATTTTACCAGCGAGGAGCTGCCACTGAGAAAGCCCGGGCCCTGGTTACTGCCAGCCTGGCCTCCTTAAGTCCTGGGAGGGCCAGTTGGTTCTGGGGCCATGAGTGCAGTGCTCTCTGGGGTACATGTGGGGAAAGGCAGTCCCTCAGGTATGTAGGACCCTGACTATATAGGGCTTTAAAGGTGAGAACCAGCACCTTAAATCAAATCTGGTATGCTATGGGCAGCTAGTGCAGTGCCTTTAACACAGGCTGGATGCGCTCCCAAGTAGGGAGTCCCACCAGCAGCCTGGCTGTGGCATTTTGCACCAGCTGCAGCTTCCGGATTTGAGACAAGGACAGTCCCATGTAGAGAGCATTAAAGTAGTTCAATCTCAAGGTGACCATCACATGGATCACTGTTGCCAAGTCATTGTGTTCAAGGAAGGGAACCAATTGCCTGATCAGCCAAAGATGATAAAAGGCTGATCTGTCAGTGGCTGCTACCTGGGCCTCCATTGTTGAGGAGGCATCTAGGAGCACTCCCAACCTCCTAACCTCCGGCGCTGGCCCAAAGGAGCCCCATCGAAGGTCAGAAGTGAGATCCCTACCCTCAGGCCACCCCAACTCAGGCACAGGACCTTCATCTTTGTCAGATTTAGTTTCGGCCAGCTCAGCCTAAGCCAACCAGCCATGGCTTGTAATGCCTGGTCCAGATCTTCCAGTTTGGAGTCAGACTGGCTGCCCAACAACAGATAGAGCTGGGTGTCATCTGCATACTGGTGACATCCCAACCCATGCCTCCAGGCAATCTGGGCAAGGAGACACATATAGATGTTTAAAAGCATCAGGGACAGCACTGCCCCTTGGGGCACTCCACAGTCCAAATAGGGCAAGTTGGAAACCGGCCGATAGTTAGCCAATTCGGCTGGATCCAAGGATGGCTTTTTCAAGAGAGGGTGGACCACTGCTTCCTTAAGGGCCCCCGAGAACAGCCCCTACGAGAGGGCACCAAGAATGCATTTGTGGTATAAATTTTAATGATAAATGGATTTCCCCCATTTCACTGTGGTTCTGTTTCAGGCCCGTAGCTACAGTGGGGCACTTCGGGGCCTGGCCCCCTGATTTCCTGCCAAGACCCCCTGACTTCCATGCAGCCCCCAGGCCCCCCAACTCTCTGGGCCATCTGGAGGACTCCCAACTCTCTGGGCCGCCTGGAGGATTCCTCACCACTGCCCCTTCCCCAAGCGCAGCTTGCTTCCCCACATAGGCAAGCAGACTGTGAATACTGCAAAAATGAGTTTTTTTAAATTTTGTTTTATTTTTTATTTTGTGATGTCAGTGCCCCCCAACTTATTTAAAGGCCCCCTGAATTACAAAATCCTGGCTACGGCCCTGTTCTGTTTGCTCTATCACAGAATCAGTTCATTTATCAGATATGTATTGAGTGCTCCCTTCCCATTCATGCTTTCATAACCTTAAGGGGAAGGGACTGCCATTCATCCCTTCATAATCTCCAAGGTGGGTCACATCCTGTACATAGAGTTCCACTAACAAAATGTGAGTGCAGAGGAAAGGGGAGGGGTTGAAGGAAAGCAACCTTGTTTCTCAGTGATGTTTTAGCTGTAGGCACAGGGTTGCTCTGCCAAGCGAGATAGTTTTGACTTCGGGGCATGCCATGAGACCATCTTGTTAAGACGAGGTTGAAGAGAGTTAGTCTAAAGGCTAGTCAGGCAATATTGAAGCTGGGTTTCAGAACAGGGCTTTTATGTCTTCCATGATCTTTGTTTCCCCTTTTGTACTGTGTCGGGATAGCGTGTTCGTGAATAATGGATAAAAACCTGTTACTCATACAAACAGAATTTAAACTCTTGCCATTAGGTTTCATGGTTTTAGGCCGCAGAGTTGGAAAACCTGAAGAGAATAATTAAAAATGGGCCATCGTTCAGTTTCTGGCATTGTTCTGGTCCTTGACTGAGAGTGTTTTAGTAGTCTCTTTGAAAAGGGCCTGGATTGTACTGTTTTGCTCCTTGTAGCTCTCTTGGCCTCTGTTTTTCAGTCTCTCTCCTTTTTTGTCTCTGTCAACTCACCCTTATGCAACTTTAATTATCACCCAGGGTGCAGAGCTTCAATAATTCCATGGATGGATAGAGAATAACTTTGGACATGTCTCAACTAATCTTGAGCTCATAATTATTATTTTTTTTGTACTAAGTCTTTTATTGTTCTGAAATTGAATTAAATCTTGGATGACGTGTCCCCCCTAATGTATTAGTCAAAAACAGACTCTTAGACACTAAACCCACAGTGGGTCTCTACAGAATTTTCTGTCAGAAAATGTAAGCTGTAGCCATGGTTCCCCTGATGGCATTCATGCTTCTGTGGACAGTGGAATAGCTCCTACTCTGGGACCCATTTGCACATATATTTCAGGAAACTGTTCCCTGGGGTGTTTTAAATGGTGGAAAGACATAGATGACTTCTTACACTACAACCCTACATACATTTACCTGACAGTAAGATTCACTGAGCGAGCTGGGACTCAGTTTTGAACAAATATACATAGAACTGGGCTGCCAGATCGATGGCGTTTTTTTGGAACCCCAGAGGAATACACCCCACAACCAGCTACAGAGGATGGTTAAAGTGGGCAGCCATTACAGAAATGTGGAAAAGAGTTCTAAGAAGTAGACAGGTTATGTTGTACTTGCTGGGAAGAATTGGGACTTAGACAAGGATATAGGGTTGCCAGCCCCCAGTCTGCCCGGAAGTCCCCCCACTAGTGGGGTCTCCAATCTGCCCCTGTCCAGCTGTCCAGTGGAGGAAGCCCTGCCCCCAAGCACCACCTCCAAGAGCAACCACTCACCTGGCCACCCTCTCCCTCCCCTCCTGCCAGATTTAAGGAGCTTTAGCTGATCAGTGGGGACCATGCGGCCACTGATCAGCTGGAGGGTCCTTTAAATCTTGAAGGAGGGAGAGAAAGGGTGGTCGCAGACTACATGTTTGGCTCACAAAAAGACCCTTTAAAGGCATGCAGGGCTGATTTCCCCCAACTCCATGCTCCACAGTCCCTACTCCCACTCACAAAAAGACCCTTTAAAGGGTCTTTTTTCCAGCTGAGCATGTGGCCCACAATGGCCCCATCCCTCCTTCCTGCTAGATTGAATGGGCCCCTCCAGCTGATCAGTGGGCCACGTGCTCCCTGCTGATCAGCTGAAGCCCTTTAAATCTGGAGGGGAGGGAGAGGGGTGGCTGGGCAGGTGGTTGCTCTTGGGGGTGGGGCTTGGTGGCATCCTCACCCACCCCAGAACACCCCCCCAATCCCCCTGCCAGAGCGACGAGGGGACTTGGCAACCTACAAGGATAACTCCCCATTTCCATTTCACTTGAGAAAAGTTAGAAAAACCACAGAGTGAGAGAGTGCTGTAAAGTTCTTTTTATTTATCAGCAAACTTCATCCTTTATTTGACGCTAGGTGTAATTTTTGATAAGACTAATAAGAACAACTTTCAAATAAGCACCAGGGCCAGGGCCCCAATGCAGTCCATTCCAAATAAGTCTGAATATATATATATATATATAAACAAATAATGGTACAATATGATTTTTATTTGTGACTCTGTCCTTTAATTATAGCTGACTGATTAAAGACACCATGGAACTCCTAGGGGTTCCATTATTTCCCCAAAGGTAAGTCTGAGGTGGATTAGTCCTTTTTGATAGAATGACTCACCTTTAAAGTAGGTCTTGAGCCTAGTACTCTAAACAAAGGGAAATTGCTTATTGTCTTGGATGAGAACAGTTCTTTTTCCATGCT
>JAPDNY010000004.1:175184158-175202457 GCA_029375565.1 Gekko gecko | reverse complement strand
ACGAACAAAGAGAGAGGAGAGGGGAAGAAATCTAAACCAACCAGGGGTCTTTTCAGTAGAAGAACAGCTGCAGGAGCTCATTAGCATATGGTATGCTAATGAGCTATTAGGCTATTAGCATATGCCACGCCCCCTGACATCACTGGAAGTGATGCCAGAAGGGGAAGCAAAAGGGGGGAAGCATCTTCAAAAGCCTCCCCTTCCCTTCCCCAGCTGGTCTGGGTGGGGGAGCTAAGAGAGAAGGGGTTTAAAGTTTAAACTCCTTCTCATGAGAGTTGGGCCACAGAAGGAGGAAAGAGGGAAGGAAAGAGAGAGAGTAGAGAGAAGGAAAGAATGAAGGAAAGAGGGAAAGAAAGAGAGGGAAGAAGGAAGGAAACAGGGAAAGGAGGAAAAAGAAGAGAAGAAGGTGGAAAGAAAGAAAGAAGAAGAAGAAGAGAGAAGAGAAGAGAGAAGAAGAAGAAGAAGAGAGAGAGAAGAGAAGAGAAGAAAGAAAGAGAAGAGAAGAAGAGAGAGAAGAGAGAGAGAGAAGAGAAGAGAAGAATGAGGGAAAGAGGAAAAAGAAAGAAGGAAAGGAGGGAATGAAAGAAATTCAGTGGCAATTCAGCCCCATTATACCCTATGGGCCATTGAAGTCAATGGTGAAAACATAGGGTATATTCTGGGGGCTGGAGGAGAGAGGGTTTGAGGAGAGGCTCCAAGATCACAGGATAGTTGGAGGCTGCCAAGGTTATTTTTTTCCCACCATAGAGAACAATGGAGGGAATAGGGGCAACCTGTTTAGGGGCCCATAGAATTGGACCCCCTGGTCCAATGTTCTTGAAACTTGGTGGGTATCTTGGGGAGAGGCTCCATCAGCTATCCTGTGAGTTTCGAGCCTCTCCCTCAAACCCCCTCCCCTCCAGCCCCTAGAATATATCCTATGTTTTCACCATTGACTTCAATGGCCCATAGGATATAATGGAGCTGAAATTGACATTCGGCTGCCTGAAAGACTCTCCGGGACGCCGGCTAGGGGCGGGGCTTGGCTCCTGAGCTCCCGGAGCTGCGCTCCGGTGCGCTCCCCCCCGAAAAGACCCCTGAAACCAACTAAGCACAAACCTCCAAAGGAAGTTTAGAAAACCTATTGAGGGCCAAAAGATAAAAACCTAAGTAAGTGTACAAAAGAGTATTCATTACAAAGACATATAAAAACCTTGTAGGGGCCCAAATAAAGCCTCATAAAATGTTCAAATACACAAAAGGACAGTGCGTGACCTGACGCGTTTCGGCTCACAAGAGCCTTCTTCAGAGGTCAAATAGTACAAAATACACCAAGCAACAGAGTCCCTGTAATACATGTAAGGCAACTGACAATAAATAAAATAGGACCAAAATTGGAATGGTCCGATATGGAATTGAATGAGAGACCAAAAGGTTTCTATTTGGGGCCACAAACATTCTTATGTATTGATGGCACATTGTCCCTGACAAGGCAATTTGATTTGCACTCTTAGGACCTAAACTTGAAGGTACATTTTTTCTAGTATATACTACTTCTGACACAAGGCCAGATATATATGTGGCCCCAAATAGAAACCTTTTGGTCTGTCATTCAATTCCATATTGGAACATTCCAATTTTGGTCCTATGTTATTTATTGCCAATTGCCTTGTATTACAGGGACTCTGCTGCTTGATGTATTTTGTACTATTTGACCTCTGAAGAAGGCTCTTGTGAGCTGAAACGCGTCAGGTCACAAACTGTCCTTTTGCGTATTTGTAACTTTGAACATTTTATGAGCCTTTATCTGGGCCCCTACAAGGTTTTTATATGTCTTTGTAATAAACACTCTTTTGTATACTTATGTTGTTTTTTTTAACTTTTGGCCCTCAATAAGTTTTCTAAACTTCCTTTGGAGGTTTGTGCTGAAGCCTAGTACCAGGGGGAAGGAGCACAGCTTCCTCACTACCTCCTTTCTTGGGCCCTTAGGCCAGTCAGCCAAAATTCTCTGGTTTGGTTACCCTTCTTCATCCTTGCCCTGACCTGGGTGACTCAGACTAGTCCACTCTCATCAGATCTCAGAAGCCGTGTCAGGGGTTTCGGTTTCGGTGTTGTGAATGGCGGTCGGGCTTTTGGGACTCTCCCAGAGACAACCAGCCCACGCACGGTTGGGGGGGTCTCTGCACAAGCAGGGACCCTAGTGAGCCTTTGTTGAAGGCTCTGAACCAGGGGGCGCTTTGGGGAGCAGCCTCTTTGCCGGCCTAACGGCCGGGAGATTGAGGTTTTCCCCCAGCCCCAGTGGCCCCACTGTGTTGTGCCCAGATGGGACTCAGCAACGCCACCGAGTTCTCGGAGTGAAGCAGCGGAAGATGATTTAAAAAAGAATCGGCAGTAAACCGTGAGTTGAAGATCTACTTGGAAGTGGTTTAAATGCGTTCCCCCCCAATCGTATAAGCGCACAGGAATCCCCCCCCCCCGAAAGAGGAGCATATAAACGAGAAAGGAAAGGGGGGGGAGTGAAAAAGCGGACTAGTGAAGTTACCTTTTGGGGTTCTATTGAAGGAGAAGAAAGTAGCTTGTCTCCTGAGGTGCGCGGCACGGACTTCTTTAAAGTAAACAATAAAAATGTCAGGGCATAAGAAAATCCCAGACAAGCCGATGAAGAAGCTGGGAGGAACTTCCGGTGCTGGTAACCTCCCCCTGGAGCCAGCTGTCAATCACCAGAAAAGTGAGTCACTGAGCCCTCTGCTGGATCAAATGCAGAAAATCAGCGAAACCCTTTGTAACATGGAAAGTGTACTCAATAGTCAGCAAAAGCAGTTAACAGACACAGCTAAGAAGATGGAGGAGACTGCGCAGACATATTTGATCTCGACGGAAGACACCAAAAAAATTAAGAAAAAGGTCAACAAAATAGAAAAACACCAAGAGATGCAGGAAAAAAGAATTTTAATGCTTCAGATGGAAAAATCAAATTTGACTCTCCGCTTTCAGGGCATAAAGGAAGAAGAGAAAGAAGATCTCAGAAGTATGTTGGCGAATGCCTTGGCACCTCTAACTGGCAGAGAAGCGCAAAAATTAAGCGAGGAAATGGGTGTGGCCTACAGAGCCTACTCCAACTTCACCAAGAAAAATAATCTGCCAGCAGAAGTGGTTGTCAAGTTTACTAAGCAGCGTACTAGAGATCAAATTTTAAGAGCGACGTCAGCAATGCCCTTGAAAATTGGCGAGCAGAATATCAGGATTTTAAAAGATGTTCCATATGAAATTCGAATGAAAAGGAAAGCATACAAAGGACTGACCTTGTTTCTACAAAAGCATCAAATTGGCTACAAATGGGGATTCCCGAAGGATTACTGTTTAAATTCAACAATAAGAGAGAAGATCGACTCTGTCTTCAAAGCTCAAGAATTTTTGAAGAGACACGCCAGTTCAGAGGAAGATGCAGAACTCGCTAAATGGACAATGTTAAGCAGCGAAGAAGACAGTGGCCCGGAAGGGGAGGCACAGAATCGGAAGATGGAGGAGCGAAGAAAGAGGCCATCTTATAATTTGAGAGATTTGAAAGGAAGACACCCCAAGATATAACATTTGTTCGTGAGGCGACAAAGGGAGCAGTTTAATAATTAACCCCAAAGGACTTTACTAACCTATTTAACAGGCTGATTTTGGACTTTCGATAAGATGAAAAGAAGATCTTTCAACCACGGTGGAAGCCAAGAACTTTACTTGTACTAACAAAAAGATTAATGTACTAACAGAGAATTCACTCAACTCTTTTCTTTATCCCTCTGTATACCCTTCCCCCTTTCTATATATAAAAGCAATAAAATCCTCTCCTTTTTAGGAGAGTTAAAAAAAAAAAAAAGAAGCCGTGTCAGCATCAGTCCTAGTTAGTACTCAGATGGGAGACCACCAAGGAAGTCCAGGCTTGCTACACAAAGGCAGGCAATGGCAAACCACCTCTCTTAAGTCTCTTGCCTTGAAAAACCCTACAGGGTCACCATACGTCAAACCCTACCAATCACCTTAGCGAGGGCCTAATCCTTCTTACCATGGCCAGGCCTATTTAATGAAATACCTTTACAACCAGCCGCAGTGTGCATTTGGGGGGGGGGGGCGGGAATCAGTTGGAGAAAGACACAGATAAATCCTGTACTTGGCTTGAAACAAAGAGCTAACCCTGTACTGTAAAGTGAACAGTGGGTAGTTTTGCCATCCGAAGCCAGGAAGCATCCCATTACATTACAGCCATTTGATCAGTCAGGAGTGTAGAATGCCCAATGGTACTCCAACCTCCTTTAGAAAGGAGGGTGCTGTCGAACAATGCTCACCATCATAAAGGCAGTTAGATTTGAGTCCAGTAGCCCCTTAGAGACCAACAAGATTTCCTGGGTACAAGCTTTCAAGGGTCAAAGCTCCCTCCATCAGATAAAAACAGGCATGAAGATCTCTGAGTCTTTATATCCCAGTCAGAAAGTGGGAGGAGTTCTGGAAACAAGGAACTCAGGATGCAGATTTTTGAGGGCAGCCCAAAGTAAGGTGATATGAGTAGCAATATTTCTTAGGTGGGATGGGACACCCATAGTTTTCACTCTTCCCTGGAATAATTGGGTTGGCTCCAGTGCAAAATTTCTGGTTGTGTTACAACCCTTGCACAAGCAGAAATGTGATGGTGGGGGGGAAGATGACGGTAGCCACATGCACTAAGTCAGACTTGTTCCATTTTCACTTGTGTTTCTGCTTGCACACGACCATGTGCCTTCAATTTCTGGGTGGAAAGTGTTGTGTTACACAAGTGGAACTGCACTAAGGCCTGATCTGCATCTAGCATTTGCTCCACCGTCTTACCAAACCCACACTGGAACAGAAATCCCCACCTACATTGCATGCCACTTTCACTTTGATTGAGTGTCGCATTGTATGGCAGTGTCCAGACTGCATGCTGCTTTCACTTCGTTTGATCTCTGGTTTAATGGTGGCTGTCTGCATAGATTTATGGCCGTTTTATGGCCATTCGGGGCTGACTCTGCAGTCAGTACAGTGTTGGCCTGGGGTAGTTGAATGTGGTTTTGAACTGCATCTTTTTCTGTTCCAGTGTGGGTTTGGTAAAAATGCTAAATGCAGATTGGCCCTAAATCCATTTACTTGTGTACTAAATCCTCTTGTGTACTGCTGGATATAAGCCAGTAAAGGCAACATAGAAGTATAATACTGGGTGAAAACGACTTCTTGTTTAGAATTGTGTGTTGTTTTTTTTAGGGAAATGGTTGGATCATGTTACTTTGGAATAACTCCTCCAGAAGTAGCTACCTGACCTAACGCACCACAAACTGAATCTATGCTTTGCAGCAATGGTTATTGGGACATGGTAGAAAATAAGCGGATTTCAAATGGAATCTCTTTTTCAGACTTATTAAAACCATATTTCAGTATTTGTGTGAATACCAGCTCTATATGACAGCTTCCCAATTGCGGACGGCGCCGGAGATGTTATGAAAACTCTTCCCACAGACTTCATAGCACTGCAGGAGTTAAGCACCACCCTGCACCGAAGAAGTGAAGAAGTTGCACGGCTCGCACTCGGGAAAAAGTCCTAGGGAAAAAGAATCTGAAGCAATAAATAAGCTCTGACAGCCCCGCATTTATGAAGCATGTGGAGAGACAGGAGAGGAGGGAGAAACACCTGTGGTGAATATAAACAGCTTTAAAAGCTTGCCGGAAAAGCTGGTGTCCAATGTTGTTTGAGAGACTTGAGGGCCTTAGAGACAATCAGATGGGACTTCTTTACAGATCAGAGAGGGGGGAAAGGCAAAATCCAGCCGCATAATAAATATGACAGAAGTGTCGCCGGTATTGATTCTGTGATAACGTAGCTGCTGGTGTTTGGGGGAGTGGTATGCCTTTTAATGTGGCAAATTGTATTCCTTTCTTCCTTTCTTCTTCCTTTCTCCTTCCTTCCTTCCTTCCTTCCTTGGACACAACAGTTATTTTCTTGGAGGGACAGCTGGAAATTATGACCCCACATAAAATCATGTAATTTCAAAAGAATAGTTATTTGAATGTGGGCTGCGGTGGCTCAGAGGTTAAGACGCTGACCTGCAGACCGGAAGGTTGGTAGCTGGGCAGTTCGAGACCCTAGTGCCAAGTGACGGAGTGAGCAACCATCTCTGGCTCCGGCTCCTGACAACCTAGCAGTTCAAAAGCAAGGAATTGCAAGGAGATAAATAGGGACTGCTTCAGTGGGAAGGTAACAGCATTCTGTGTGCCTTGGCATTTAGTCGTGCTGGCCACATGACCACGGAAAAGTCTTTGGACAGTGCTGGCTCTTCGGCTTGGAAATGGAGATGAGCACCACCCCCTAGAGTTGGATTCGACTGGCTTTTGAGCAAGGGAAACTTTTACCTTTACCTATTTGGATATATGTTTTTAAAATAGCCCCCCCTTTTTACACTGTATATGGCAGCAACTTTTTAAAAACCCATCAAACCATAACAAACCAATAACATGCATACAAAGGCTGTGGGATGATGTTTCTGTGTCTTCTAACAATCCCCCCCTCCAAGATTTCTTCTTAGTAGCCAGATCTTGTCCATCTCTGCCAAGCAAGGCCTCTTCTTCCTCTATGCAGGCACACTGAAGGGTTTCCTAGCTGCTGCCTCCCCTTGTGTTCAGGGTTACTGAAATTTCTCCACTGTTTCATTTTTAATTCCCAGACTTTGCATAGAGGGCTTTGTTTCTGTGCAACTATTTTCCTGGACACTGCTAATGTTATGGGTGGCCACTGATAAAACACAGATATCTGGATCTGACTTTATGTACAGGTGTAACAAAATAATTTTAATTGGTGTTTGATGAACATTCAGGACTGCATGCCCACATCTGGATGAATCCCATAGAGGATTTCTCGCAGTGATCTCTACTTCTGGAGCTGTTAAGGAATTGTGCATATAATTATGAGCCTATGTTTGCCAAATGTTAGAAATGGTGTGCTCAGCCTGCGTTCCCCCACTGTGGATCTATTCTTTTTGACCTCTGTTCTCTTTCCAACATTATCCCAGTCGAGGGTTGGTGCCATGTTACCTCTCAAGGAAGATTTTTATGGTTTGTCTTTTTTTTTTTTTTTGAATGTAGAATGGATTCTAAACAGAGAAAATTATGTTTGGGAACAGAATTGATGAATTCTGACCTTTTACTTACTTTATCCTATAAAGGAAGAACTCAGTATCTTGTTCCAGGTCCTTGCATGATCTGCTCTTAATAAGGACTGTATACTCTGTTTGGTGCAGTCCACTGGTTCCCAAAGTGGGCAATACAGCCCCCTGGGGGGTGCTGGAGCAATCCAGGTGGGTGGTAAGAGCCTTGGGTACAATTGGGGGGCGCTGGAGCAATCCAGGTGGGTGTTAGGAGCCTTGGGTACAATTGGGGGGCACCGGAGCAATCCAGGTGGGCAGTAGGAGCCTTGGGTGCAATTGGGAGGCATTGAATAAAAAAAAGGGGGCGGTGGAAACATAAAGAAAGAAGAGTCCAGGAGCTATTTGAAGCAGCCTTTTCCTGCCTTCTTCTGGTCTTCCCTAGGGTTAGGGAAGGAGGTGGAGAGAGGGTCCCACAGCCAATCACCAGCCTTCATTATTTTAATTTTCTATGTGTATGCAAATATTACTATGGTTGATTATATAAAATACTTTTATCATTTCGAGCTTCAAAGTGTCTTATTTACAACACCACCTTTCTTTACTATGCACAAATTTGTCACTGCATCTTTTTGTCCACTTCTTGAAGGTAGATTTCCAGGGGGGCACTGAGCAATGTTCCCTCTAAGCTGTGGAGTCTTGTGAGCAAAAATGGTACTTTGTGAGCTGCTGACATTAAAGCTGTGAGCGAGCCATTTGGCTACTGCATAACTTAGTTTGCCCTGGAGCCATCCTTCCTGAGCTGAGACAAAAATGTGTGAGCCGGAGGCTAAAAAACTGTGAGCTATCTCACACTAACTCAGCTTAGAGGGAACACCGGCACTTAGTAATTTTTTTTTTTTCTGAAAAGGGGGCAGTAGGCCAAATTAGTTTGGGAACCTCTGGTGTAGACTGTATGGCTCTTTGATGTTGTGGTTAGGAGTGCGGACTCTAATCTGGGAGAACAAGATTTGATTCTCCAGGGACAGGGTAAAAGCCGGAACGGCCCGGAACGGCCCGGAACGGGCACTAAACAAACAATAGTGCCGCAAAAAACAGTGGCATGCGTTACAGCCACTCCAGAACAATATTCCAGAAGTGAAAACACGGAACTCCCACCCTTTTATTAACCCTTTCCAGGCCAAAAAGCCTCCGGAACGCCCTGGAACGGCCCGGAACGGGCACTAAACAAAAAATAGTGCCACAAAAAACAGTGGCATACATTACAGACACTCCAGAACAATACTCCAGAAGTGAGAACACGGAACTCCCACCCTTTTATTAACCCGTTCCAGGCCAAAAAGCCTCCGGAACACCCCGGAACGGCCCGAAACGGGCACTAAACAAACAATAGTGTCACAAAAAACAGTGGAATGCATTACAGCCACTCCAGAACAATACTCCAGAAGTGAGAACACGGCACTCCCACCCTTTTATTAACCCGTTCCAGGCCAAAAAGCCTCCAGAACACCCCGGAACGGCCCGGAACGGGCAATAAAAAAACAATAGTGCCACAAAAAACAGTGGCATACATTACAGACACTCCAGAACAATATTCCAGAAGTGAAAACATGGAACTCCCACCCTTTTATTAACCCGTTCCAGGCCAAAAAGCCTCCGGAACACCCCGGAACGGCCCGGAACGGCCACTAAACAAACAATAGTGCCACAAAAACAGTGGCATACATTACAGCCACTCCAGAACAATACTTCAGAAGTGAAAACATGGAACTCCCACCCTTTCATTAACCCGTTCCAGGCCAAAAAGCCTCCGAAACACCCTGGAATGACCCGGAACGAGAACTAAACAAACAATAGTGCCGCAAAAAACAGTGGCATGCATTACAGCCACTCCAGAACAATATTCCAGAAGTGAATACATGGAACTCCCACCCTTTTATTAACCCGTTCCAGGCCAAAAAGCCTCTGGAACACCCCGGAACGGCCCGGAACGGGCACTAAACAAACAATACTGCCGCAAAAAACAGTGGCATACATTACAGCCACGCCAGAACAATACTCCAGAAGTGAGAACACGGAACACTCAACCTTTTATTAACCCTTTCCAGGCCAAAAAGCCTCCGGAACACCCCGGAACACCCCGAAACGGCCCGGAACGGGCACTAAGCAAACAATAGTGCCACAAAAAACACTGGCATGCATTACAGCCACTCCAGAACAATATTCCAGAAGTGAAAACATGGAACTCCCACCCTTTTATTAACCCTTTCCAGGACAAAAAGCCTCCAGAACACCCCGGAACAGCCCGGAACAGCCCGGAACGGGCACTAAACAAACAATAGTGCCACAAAAAACAGTGGCATACATTACAGCCACTCCAGAACAATATTCCAGAAGTGAAAACCCGGAACTCCCACCGTTTCATTAACCAGTTCCAGGCCAAAAAGCCTCCGGAACACCCCGGAACGTCCCGGAACAGGCACTAAACCAACAATAGTGCCGCAGAAAACAGTGGAATGCATTACAGCCACTCCAGAACAATACTAGAGAAGTGAGAACACGGCACTCCCACCCTTTTATTAACCCGTTCCAGGCCAAAAAGCCTCCGGAACACCCCGGAACGGCCCGGAACGGCGCGGAACGGGCACTAAACCAACAATGGTGCCACAAAAAACAGTGGCATGCATTCCAGCCACTCCAGAACAATACTAGAGAAGTGAGAACACGGCACTCCCACCCTTTTATTAACCCGTTCCAGGCCAAAAAGCCTCCAGAACACCCCGGAACGGCCCGGAACGGGCACTAAACAAACAATAGTGCCACAAAAAACAGTGGCATACATTACAGCCACTCCAGAACAATACTCCAGAAGTGAAAACATGGAACTCCCACCCTTTCATTAACCCGTTCCAGGCCAAAAAGCCTCTGAAACACCCTGGAATGACCCGGAACGAGAACTAAACAAACAATAGTGCTGCAAAAAACAGTGGCATGCATTACAGCCACTCCAGAACAATATTCCAGAAGTGAAAACATGGAACTCCCACCCTTTTATTAACCCGTTCCAGGCCAAAAAGCCTCTGGAACACCCCGGAACGGCCCGGAACGGGCACTAAACAAACAATACTGCCGCAAAAAACAGTGGCATGCATTACAGCCACTCCAGAACAATACTCCAGAAGTGAAAACACGGAACTCCCACCCTCCGGTACACTCCGGAAAAGCCTCCGGATCACTCCGGAACACCCGGAATGGGCACTAAACACTCCAGAAGAATATTTTGGAAATTCAAATGTAGAGATATTGTGCACTTATTAACCTATTCTGTGCTGAAATGCCCCCAGAAGACCTCGGAACAGGCCAGAATGGGCATTAAACAAACAACAGTTCCGCAAGAAACCATGGGATGCATTATAGAAACTCCAGAACAATATTTTGGAAATCCAAACAGAGAAATATTGTGTACTGATTAACTCATTCTGGGCCAAAATGCCTCTGGAACAGCCCAGAACGGGCTGGAACGGCCTTTAAGCAAACAACAGTCCTACAAGAAAAAGTAGGATTTGTTAAAGGCACTCCAGAAGAATATTTTGGAAGTCCAAATGCAGAAATACCTTGCAGTTATTAACCCATTCCTGGCCAAAATGCCTGTGGAACACCTCGGAACTTTGACAGGAGAAAAAATCTTTACCGTCCTCTAGTTTGTAATCTTTTTCCTCTGAGGAACAGAGAGAAAGAAAATGACTTTAAGTCAGGTGTCTTCAAGTGTCTTCAAGTTTTGCGGTGGCAGGGTGCTTGTTTAAAAAATAGCTTCCAGAGTAAAGAATAGTTATCTGAGTAATCCTGTGTCTTTCAAATCAATTTGCATGCTACCAAAAATCCACATATGTGGCATATTAGTAGAAATACTATTCATTCTTAGAAGAAAAGGGCCATGTTTAATATTCTGTATTATGACTCCATAGCAAGGTAAAGAGTTCCCAAAATCCAAGGCCCACTATAATAACATTTAAAATCACTAATAGTGAAAAGTACTGAGACTGACAAGTGATTTCAGCTCTCACATACTTTATTAGATCGTGAACAAGACAAAGTAGTCGGCTCGCAGACCGATTTATATTCCCTAAGGAAACCACACCCCACACACCCCAAACAGCCGTGAGTGGTCTATTTACAGTAATTGCATTAACCTCTTGGATCCTAGTTCCCTGATTGGAGGGGACTCAGGAGCCGAGGGTCTTTTGTCCTCAAGGTCCAAGCTCAGACACTTCGCTTGGCTGCATGGTGGACCAGTTAGAACCAGTTGGAGCACATGGTCAGCTAGGGTATATTACACCCTCCCCCTTGGTTTGAAACTAGATACCCGCAAATAAAGTCCTTCAGGTATGGGTGCGGTTTGTGCTCTCGGGTTGAGCAGTGGGGTTCCAATGTCTCTGAAGCTGGAGCCATCACTGCCGTTCTCAGCAGAGTGCTGTCCACAGGCTATGTGCTGGCGGGCCCCTGGGTTGGCCCTGCAGGGTCTGGAGGCTGACTAGCGATGGCTGGGTTGCACGGTTCCTCCAATGGGCCCGGTGTGGTTACCAGATCGGTGGTCTCAAGCGTGTCTGGTTCCCCGAAGTTTTCCGGCTCCACCAGCAGGGTTTGTCTGTGAAGTTGGTCACTATGGCGGTGTAGTATTTGTCCATCCTCATTGGAGACCTCGTAGGAGCGGGGCCCTCAAACTCTCACTACTCTTGCTGGAATCCAAGGAGGCCCTCTGGTGAAGTTCCATGCATAAACAGGATCTTCAGGGAAAAACCCTCGGGTGGCTTCTGGAGTTTCGATGGCCGGCTCTTGCTCAGGTGCTCGGTCTGGATGGAGCTGGTCCAGCCTTGATGTGAGGCATCTGCCCATCAGCAGCTTGGCCAGGCTCCAGCCCGTTGTGGAGTGTGGCATTGTTCTTTAGCCGAAAAGGAAAGAGGCCAACTTGTAGTCCCAATCGATGGAGTCCAACCCGTTGGTGGCGGGGAGAAATAGGGCTGAGTGGACATAAGAACATAAGAGAAGCCAATGTTGAATCAGGCCAATGGCCCATCTAGTCCAACATTCTGTCCCACAGCAGCCAAAAATACCAGGTGCCATCAGGAGATCCAGCAGTGGGGCCAGGACACTAGAAGCCCTCCCACTGCTGCCCTCCACAGCACCAAGAATAGAATGCATCACCTACCCCAGACTGAGAGTTCCTATCTATACCCTGTGGCTAATAGGCAGTGATGGACTTCTGCTCCATATGTTTATCTAATTCCCTCTTGAAACTGTCCATGTGTGTAGCTGCCACCACTTCCTGTGGCAGTGAATTCCATATGTTAATCACTCTTTGGGTGAAGAAGTATTTCCTTTTATCTGTTCTAACCCGACTGCTCAGCAATTTCATTGAGTGCCCACGAGTTCTTGTATTGTGAGAAAGGGAGAAAAGTACTTCTTTCTCAACCTGCTCTATCCCATGCATAATCTTATAAACTTCAATCGTGTCACCCTTCAGCCGTCGTTCCTCCAAGTGATGGATCTTGTAATGGTGAATTCTTGGAACTCTCCAGACATGAAGGCTGTCCCATTGTCCATCACTAGGGTGTCTGGGAGGCCCTGGGCACTGAAGATCCGCCACATCGCTTTGATAGCCACCCTTGATGATGTTACGGAGACAGGGAAGACCTGCAGTCACTTATTGTAAAAGTCCACAAGAATGAAAAACAGTTGCCCCTGGAATGGCCACACGAAATCCAGGTGGAGTCGCAACCAGAGGCAGTAGGAGAACTCCCAAGCTCTCTCTGGTGCTCTGGGCGGGTCGGGGCGAGAAGGCTTGGCAGGGCTGGCATTGCTTTACCTTCTCTTCGATGTCCCGATCAAGGCCCGGCCACCAGACGTAGCTCCTCACCAATGCCTTCATTCTTAAGACCCCTGGATGGTGCTTGTGCAGAGCCTCTAAGATGCGCTGCTGGAGCAGGCCCAGTATCACCACCCAGCCTCCCCACATCAAGCACCCTTTATATGCCAACAGTTCGTCCTTTCTTGTGAGGAATGGTGTAAACTCTGAGCTCTCTTTGGCCAAATGCCACCCCCTCCCCACCCAGTCCAGGACCCAACAGAGGACCTTGTCCTGGGCTGTGAGGTGGGCCACCTCCCTCATGTGGACCGGGCAGTTGGGAAGCGACTCCAACAGGGCAACTGTGTGGGCAGGAGCAGGGTTGGGATCCGTCACTGGCAGTGACAGGCGGCTGAGGGCATCTGCGTGGCCCATGGCTTTCCCGGGGTGATGTAGGAGGGTGTAGGTGTACCCTGCGAGGAAGATGGACCACCTGAGGACCTGGGGGAGACCATTTGGGGTGTCTGGTGGTCCAGAGCCAGGAGAGGCTTATGATCCATCAATACTGTGAAGGGCCAACCGTAGAGATAGTGGTGGAATTTTTGACCCCAGCCACTATCACCAATGCCTCTTTGTCTATCTGCATTTAGTTGCACTCCGCAGAAGACAAAGTCTGAATAATAAGCAACCGGGACCTCCCAGCCATCCCATAGCTGGTCGCCCAGGACTGCCCCGACCCCGTAGGGGGAGGTGTCACAAGCGAGGACCACCAGGAGCACCTCATTGAAATGGTGCAGGACAGAATCTGAGGTGAGCAAGTCCTTGACCCCTTGAAAGGCCGCCACGTGCTCGGGTCCCCAGGCCCAGGTTGCCTCTTTATCCAGGAGGTGGTGAAGTGATTCCGCTACTGCGGCTTTCAAGGGCAGGAACACATGGTAGAAGTTGAGCAGGCCCAAGAAAGCCTGCAGTTCCACCTTGGAAGGGGGGGAGCACATGTGATCGCCCTCACTTTATCGTCCGTGGGGTGGATTCCCTGAGCATCCACCACAAACCCCAGAAATTCAATGCAGGGCACCTCTAGAAGGCATTTTTCTTTCTTCACCTTGAGACCGGCGGAGTCAAACCTCTGGAGCATTTGTTGGAGCTGGTCCGCAAAAATTGTGGAGTCCACTGCCGTGACGATCATATCATCTAAAAGGGTTGTACTCCTGGAATGCCTTTAAGAAGGGAATCCATAAATGATTGGAAAATCCCTGGTGCCACACAGACCCCAAACTGCAATCTCGTTACTTGGAACGCCTCTTTGTGCGTGGTGATTGCGCCTTGGCGGCGGCCGCATCCACCAGCAGTTGCTGGTAAGCCTGTGCCAGATCCAGCTTACCAAAGACCTTGGCTCCCGCTAGGGAGGCCAATACGTGGCTTACCACCAGGACCAGGTAATCATGGTCATGCAGGGCTTTGTTGATAGTTCACTTGTAATTGGCACATATCCTCATGTCACTGTTCGGTTTAACCAGCGTGACAATGGGGATCTCTCAGTGCACAGACGTTACTGGTTCCAGCAACCCTTGCTCGACAAGGTGGTCAAGCTCGGCCTCTATTTTTGCTCTCATCTCTAAGGGGGGGAGCCGTGCCTTAATGCGGATGGTCCGTATTGCTGGGTCAAGGTCCAGAGAGATGGGGTCCCCGGTGTACCTCCCCAGAGTCCTGTCAAACACCTTTGGAAACTCTCTGCAGACCGCTTCCAAATCCGTCATCCAGATCTGGTTGATCCCTGATATTTTGAGGCTCAGGGGTGTGAACCAGGAGAGGCCCAACAAACTAGTGAGGTGCCCTTCCACCACCAACAGGTCGAGGAATCCCGAGAACCCCTTAAACTGGACCCAGAACTTGCCCCAGTCATGGACCACCACAGGGTTCTTATTGAAGTCCTGCAATGTGAGACCCTATGACTTGTGCAGATGGGGTCCCCGTTGGGGCACAAGGAATGGAGGGTTTCAGCCAAGGTTATGGAAAATGATGAGCTGGAGTCAATTTCCATGGGACAGGGGGACCCCTCAATAAGGACCATCACATGCACCTTGTCTAGGCCGTCTGGGGTCAAGTTACATACCTTTTGTTGGTGGTGGACCAAAATGGTGTGGAGATCCAACGAGTCAAGCTGTGCCGTTGTTTGCTGGCATTGTCCCTTTGAGCGGCAAACCTTGGCGATGTGGCCTGTCTTTTGGCAGGTACGGCAGACGGCGTCCCGGAATCTACAAGACCAGCGCTCATGGGGTTCACCGCAGCTGGCACAGGGTGCAGAGGTGGGGCATTGGGAGTGCTGGGCTGGGTGGCGTCAGAACTGTAGGACCCCCTCGTTGTCGGAGATGTCAGACCCAACCATTGCTTGTGTGTGGTGGACCGCCTTGGTGTGGCAGTCTCGGTGGGCCTTCTCATATGCCATTGCCTCCCAGATCGCCTTGTTGAGATCCAGGTCATTTTGGCTAACCAGCTTCCTCCACAACTTGGGGTCCTGTAATCCCACGAGGAACTGGTTTAGCAGTGCATCTGCCAAATCAGGGAACAAACACTTCGTGGCAGCCCAGCACAGAGCCGCAAAGAAATCAGAGGCGGTTTCGTCCAGACCCTGGACCTTCGCAAAAAAATCCATCCTTTCCACAAATTTTGTGGGCTATGGGGCCAGGTGGCCGGTCAGTGCTTTGACCAGCATGGCGTAGGACTCGTCTTTGGGCAGCCGAGGATGTATTAAGTCCTTCAACAGGAGGTGTGCTGCCATTCCGCAGTACACCTAGTTCCCTGATTGGAGACCCTCAGTCTTTTGTCCTCAAGGTCCAAGCTCAGCACTTTGCTTGGCTGCATGGTGGACCAGTTAGAACCGGTCAGAGCACATGGTCGGCTTGGGTACATTACAAGTACAAAGTAACTGTCACTGAAAAATCAGCTGAAGTTATAGCAAAGTGATCTAATAATTTAACCAACTGGTGGAGGTAGCCCTAAATATTTGTTTGAATGTGGTACTAATGCAAGCAGGTACAATCGTCTGTGGAACCCCATAGCAGAAAGACAAAAAGAGTGAGCAACAGCTACCCAGCATGACTCCTGAAAATTACACTCAGGTAGAAATGCATCCACTCAACTATGAAACACGCCCCCCCCACGTACCAGGGGCATTTCAACCTCGAAAGGGTTAATGAGTGCACAACATTTCCATGTACTGATTTCCAAAATATTGTTGTGGAGTGTCTGTAACAAATCCCACCATTTTTAGTGACGCTGTTACTTGCTGAATTCCCATTTGGCCTGGAAAGAGTTAATAAAAGCATGAGAGTCTCATATTTTCACTTCTAGAATACTGTTCTGGAGTGCCTGTAATGGATGCCACTATTTTTTGCGGCACTATTATATGTTTAGTGCCCGTTCCGGGGTGTTCTGGAGGCCGTTTGGCCTTGAAAAGGTTAATAAAACAGTGGGAGTTCCGTGTTTTCACTTCTGGAATATTGTTCTGGAGTTGCTGTAATGCATGCCACTGTTTTTTGCGGCACTATTGTTTGTTTAGTGCCCGTTCCAGGCCGTTCCGGGGTGTTCTGGAGGCTTTTTGGCCTGGAACAGGGTAATAAAAGTGTGGGAGTGCCGTGTTCTCACTTCTGGAGTATTGTTCTGGAGTGGCTGTAATGCATACCACTGTTTTTTTGTGGCACTATTGTTTGTTTAGTGCCCATTCTGGGCCGTTCCGGGGTGTTCTGGAGGCTTTTTAGCCTGGAACGGGTTAATAAAAGGGTAGGAGTTTTGTGTTTTCACTTCTGGAGTATTGTTCTGGAGTGGCTGGAATCCATGCCTCTGTTTTTTGCGCCACTATTGTCTGTTTAGTGCCCATTCCGGGCCGTTCCGCGGTGTTCTGGAGGCTTTTTGGCCTGGAACGGGTTAATAAAGGGTGGGAGTTCCGTGTTTTCAGTTCTGGAATATTGTTCTGGAGTGGCTGTAATGCATGCCACTGTTTTTTGTGGCACTATTGTTTGTTTAGTGCCCGTTCCGGACCGTTCCGGGGTGTTCCGGAGGCTTTTTGGCCTGGAAAGGGTTAATAAAAGGGTGGGAGTTCCGTGTTTTCACTTCTGGAATATTGTTCTGGAGTGGCTGTAATGCATGCCACTGTTTTTTGCGACACTATTGTCTGTTTAGTGCCCGTTCCGGGGTGTTCCGGGAAGCTTTTTGGCCTGGAAAGAGTTAATAAAAGGGTGGGAGTTCCGTGTTTTCACTTCTGGAGTATTGTTCTAGAGTGGCTGTAATGCATGCCACTGTTTTATGTGGCACTATTGTTGGTCTAGTGCCTGTTCCGGGCCGTTCCGGGGTGTTCCGGAGACTATTTGGGCTGGAATGGGTTAATAAAAGGGTGGGAGTTCTGTGTTTTCACTTCTGGAGTATTGTTCTGGAGTGGCTGTAATGCATGCCACTGTTTTTTGTGGCACTATTGTTTGTCTAGTGCCCGTTCCGGGCCGTTCCGGGGTGTTCTGGAGGCTTTTTGGCCTGGAATGGGTTAATAAAAGGGTGGGAGTTCCGTGTTTTCAGTTCTGGAATATTGTTCTGGAGTGGCTGTAATGCATGCCACTGTTTTTTGTGGCACTATTGTTTGTTTAGTGCCCGTTCCAGACCGTTCCGGGGTGTTCCGGAGGCTTTTTGGCCTGGAAAGGGTTAATAAAAGGGTGGGAGTTCCGTGTTTTCACTTCTGGAATATTGTTCTGGAGTGGCTGTAACGCATGCCACTGTTTTTTGCGACACTATTGTTTGTTTAGTGCCCGTTCCGGGCCGTTCCGGGGTGTTCTGGAGGCTTTTTGGCCTGGAAAGGGTTAATAAAAGGGTGGGAGTTCCGTGTTTTCACTTCTGGAGTATTGTTCTGGAGTGGCTGTAATGCATGCCACTGTTTTTTGCGACACTATTGTCTGTCTAGTACCCGTTCCGGGTTGTTCCGGAAGCTTTTTGGCCTGGAAAGGGTTAATAAAAGGGTGGGAGTTCCGTGTTTTCACTTCTGGAATATTGTTCTAGAGTGGCTGTAATGCATGCCACTGTTTTATGTGGCACTATTGTTGGTCTAGTGCCCGTTCCGGGCTGTTCCAGGGTGTTCTGGAGGCTTTTTGGCCTGGAACGGGTTAATAAAAGGGTGGGAGTTCAGTGTTTTCACTTCTGGAGTATTGTTCTGGAGTGGCTGTAATGCATGCCACTGTTTTTTGTGGCACTATTGTTTGTTTAGTGCCCGTTCCGGGCCGTTCCGGGGTGTTCCGGAGGCTTTTTGTCCTGGAAAGGGTTAATAAAAGGTGGGAGTTCCGTGTTTTCAGTTCTGGAATATTGTT
>JAPDNY010000004.1:175046139-175176039 GCA_029375565.1 Gekko gecko | reverse complement strand
AAGGTCAAGGAATGCCTATCATCATCATGGATAGACACCTCTTTCACAGAGGCCGATTTCCCACAAGCACTGCGCCACACTCGCCCTTCCCTTTTGCCTTGATGGTACGTGTCAATTTCACACAAGCTGCTGCGGGCCACATTTTGCCCTGCAGCTTTGCATGATTTTCCTGGCGTCTACTCAATCCTCAAAAAACAGGATTGAGTAGACGCGGGGAAAATCGCACGAAACTGTGAGGCAAAATGTGGCTGTGCAGTAGCTTGTGTGAAATTGACACCTACTATTGGGGCAAAAGGAAAGGGCGAGCACGGAGCAGAACTTGTGGGAAATCAGCCAGAGACTCAAGAGGGATTGTGGTGTTGGAAAGTGCCATCAAATCACAGCTGATTTATGGCAACCCTGTAGGGTTTTCAAGGCAAAAGACGTTCAGAGGTGGTTTCCCATTGCCTGCCTCTGTGTCATGACCCCAGTTTTCCTTGGTGGTCTCCCGTTCAAATAGTGGCCAGGGCCGACCCTTCTTACCTTCTGAGATTTGACAAGACCAGGCTTTCCTGGCCTATCCAGGTCAATGAGGATTACAATGTATGAAAAAAACCAGCAAAGACCTCCAATAAACAATCAAGCAGGACTGAACATAACTGGAAAAACAATGCAAACAAAAACCACAGCAACAACAAGTATAGGCGTAAAAAATATCCCAATGGCAAAAATGTGTACGCTGTCTGAAGTTTATTTTCGACCTAGGTAACTTTTTGCCCTGACCTGGCTGGTCCAGGTTAGCTCGATCTCATCAGATTGCGGAAGCTAAGTAGGGTTGGCCCTAGTTAGTATTTGAATGGGAGACTACCAAGCAATAGCAAGGTCACTATACAAAGGCGGGCAATGGCAAAAACCACCTTTGGACGTCTCTTGCCTTGAAAACTCCATGAGGGGGTCACCAGAAGTCATAAATCAGCTGCAACTTTCCACTACCACCAGGCACTTTTAAAAGAAGAAGAAGTAAACTGTAAGTAGTAAGGAACATTGTTTATTATTGAACAGCTGACAATTAGCTAACCCATTTCTATTTTTTTTTTTTTTTGTAGAATTGAGAGGAAAGTGACTCTACAACCTTTCCCTCTTACAGAGATAACAATTTGAGCAGAACCTGCAGGAGTTTGTGCATACTTAGCCTTAATAAACAAACACATGTCTTCATCTTCCCCTAATGTTCTAAAATGAAAAGATAGATATTTGCATTGTTTCTAGCAAACAATGGCATTTTACCCTCTCTTTCTTCCTGAAAAGGGGAGGGGATGTACATGTTCACCTACAAAAAATTACACCTTGCAAGCACAAGCCTACTCGCTTTGTGTTTCTTGTTCTCTGGGACCAACCTGGCAATTATATTCTATAGCAAACGTAATATTCCGCATGACAGCCATTAGCAGGTAGCAGAGCTTATGGGAAGTGAGCACACCATGCTCACTGGGAAGCGGCTCTGAATAAACAGGCAGCTGCATTTTAAATTAACTCACTTTCTGTGCAGTCCTTCAGCTCCCAATACAGCTAGTTGTTGGTGCCAGAGGCAGAGATAACAATGGCAAAGCAAAGACTGCATCCAAAAGGATAGACCATTAGATAAAAACTACCCAACCAATTGTTTCATTTGGGTAGAAGAAAGAGTGAAGCACCTGCTTTGGTTAGGTTGAAAAACAGTGGTAGATATTGATTTTATTATTATTATTCTCACAGCAGGTTCAACTCCTGTTCATCCTTGATTTAATTTCATTCACTGGCATTTCAGCCCATTCAGAAAGTAAGCATAACAAGACACAGTTGCAATAATAAAAGAGACTAAATTGGATTCAGATATCTTTTTTGTTCAAGCTCAGCCAATTCTCAGCCTGGGCGACCTAATGGTGTGTGTGTGGGGGGGGCACTCTCTGGCAATGTAGTTGCCAGTGATGTGGTGACATCCCTTCCAATGTGACCCAGAAGTGACATCATTGCATAGGGACAATGCTCAATCACTGAGTCAAAACTCTACGATTGAACCATGAAGTTTCGGGCAAATACTAGAATGTCTAATCTCTGTGACAACATCAATTCCAGGTTATGCCAGATGTGATGCCACCATGTTGCCAGTGATGGTAATCCCCCATTTCCCCCCATGCCAGTCTACTGAGCAGCAGTGTGGGAAGGGCGCTGCAAGCAAGGGGTCTCCCACCAATTTGGGAGACCTGGAAGCCATACCAATTTGCCTCATTACAGCAGCTTTCATCCCACAGGTCCCATCATGTCCACCATAGCCCTTTTGGGTGGTCAAAAGAGATTCCTCCACCTATTTTCACCAACAGAAAAGCTGGTCAGATCCAACCCACTACTTATACACAACCCAATATGGACTTTTTTTGGAGACTGAAATAATGTATTGTTGTTGTTCAGTCGCACAGTCGAGTCCGGCTCTTCGCAACCCCATGGACCAGATCACACCAGGCCCTCCTGTCTTCCGCTGTCCTCTGAAATCTGCTCAATTTCATGTTCATTGCATTGATGACACTGTCTAACCATCTCATCCTTTGCCATCCCCTTCTTCTTTTGCCTTCAACCTTTCCCAGCATCAGGGTCTTCTCCAAGGAGTGCTCCCTTCTCATTTGGTGGCCAAAGTACTTGAGCTTCAACTTCAGGATCTGGCCTTCCAGGGAACAGTCAGGGTTGATTTCTTTTTAGGATTGAATGATTTGATCTCCTTGCAGTCCAAGGGACTCTCAAGAGTCTTCTCCAGCACCATAGTTCAAAAGAATCTATTCTTCGGCGGTCGGCCTTCCTTATAGTCCAACTCAGAGTTGCGAGAGTTGAAATAATATAAGTTGGTTCAAAATAATATTGTAATGGAAATCAATTTATTCAGTGGTGTAACTTCCCAACTTAATCTTGACAACCTGTGCTTACCAGTGGAGTGTTAATGTGTTTTTGTTTATTTGGGGGGGGGGGAGAATTCCCCAGGAATGTAAAAAAATCTTAATTTTAAAACTCTAAAGAACTTCTACAAAAATATAGATGGGCCCATGTAGCCCTAAGCATGCTCACTGCTCTCCACAAACCATGGGATATTGATGACAATCTGTTTGTTTGCTTGCTTGTGTATGGATTGCCCAATCCCTGAGTCCACAGAGCTCTGGGCAATGAGCAACAACAGGATAAAATAAATCATAACAGTGTTAAAAGTATACTATAAATTAACTTTAAAATACTCATTACATTTATAAACAGTCTCCAATGATGCGTAAAGTCATCTTCAGCCAGTTCCAGACTGTGTCACCTCGCAGGCAGGGGAAGGAGAAGACGGTGGGAAAAAGATGGAGAGAACGGGGGTTGGGGGGTTGCCAGCCAGATGAACCCCATTGGCTGTTTTTCTTAAAAAAAAAAAAAAGTTTTGCACAAGGCAGCTTGCAACAATCAAATAGTAAAACATTGTGCAACTAAAAAAATCAGTAAAAGCCAAAGCAAATAAAATCCAAGGATGAAAAGGCCTTCTGGAATGTATTCTCAACTGATGGTAGAAGGCCTACAGAAAGGAAGCAACATGTAGTTCTTGGGGGAGTTCCACAGTTCCAAGGTGGACCTTATACAGGTTCTCACCAAACATATCTATGAGAACCTGGGTCCTTGAGACAGAGACCCTTCCGTGGGTGACCTCAGAGCACAAGCAGGGATATATCAATGGATGTGGCCCTTCAAGTATTCTGGGCTCAAGCCACTTGGAACTTCAAAGGGAAACACCAGCACTTCAGTCTGAGTGCAGACACAGTATGGGAGCCAACGAGTGATACAGTACTGGTCCATCATGCTCATTTCAGTGAGATAATTCCCTTGCCGTTTCATTCTGAAACCATTCAAGTGCCCACATCATCTTATTTATTTACTTGCTTAGAACATATATAGGCCATCTCACCAGAGATTGTCTCGGGGTGGCTTACAATGTAAAAACAAATAGATAAAATAATAAAAAATGCATTAAGTCATCCCTATTCAGTTAAGCCTTTGAAACATCATTAAGCAGCCTAAAACGATACCCATAAAACAGACAGTAAAAACTGCTTTAAAAGAGAGAACAGTTCAATTAAATACGATTAATATTAAATGGAATAGTAATATCTTCAAAGGCAACCCCACATAAAGAGCATTAGCAGACCAATCTGAGTGATACCAAGGCATATGTAATGATCTTGAGGTCTGCTTTCAGCAGACATAAGCTTTTCAATGCTCTGATGACTTTGAACCTAAAAAGAGGCATACAAATAGGATTGAGACATCACTGTATCTAGTTCCCAACATAGTCCCATCTGTGGATACTTAAATACGGAGACTGGGGGCACAAACATTACAAGGCTGTCCCCCCCCCCCCAATTACACTATGGTTCCGATCACACATGCCAGATAACATGGGGAGAGCGAGGCTATTTGCCCCATAGTAATTTAACTCACCACTGAGCAATCAGATACAATTATTTTCCATGTGTTTCTGGTGCGTTTCAACAAGGGATCACTGACACAATGAGAGTGCGCCTGTGCAAACACATGGAAATGTCTGTCTGTGGCCCGTTGCAAACCCGTTTGCTACTGCACTTTCCCAGGTATTTTTTAACTCTGCTTCTTCGGAGGGGTGAGAAGGGTTGGCGACGGGTGTGGGATGCTTGCCAGATGTCCCCGTGTGATCGAACCCACAAAATCTGCCCAGCATTTGTCTCTCTTGTGCTGCTAATTCTGCATATGATCAGAGCCTAGGTTAGGCAACTGGCCCCCTATCTGTCTCATCCCAATGTAGCCACAGTAATCCATGCAATGGTCACCTCTAGAACTGATCACTGTAATTTGCTCTATGCAAGGGCTGCCCTTGAGGCTGATCTGGAAATTGCAGCTTATCCAGAAAGCAGTGGTGCAGGTCTTTATGGGGATGCTGGTAACAGTACACATACACCTTGTGCTACACCAGCTGCTCTGGCTCCAAGTTGAGTACCGGGTCAGATTCAAAGTTTTGGTTTTGACTAAGTCCCTACATGGTCAGGCCCGCCTTTCCTGGTATGTCCTCCAGAGAGCATTACACTCAACTGAAAAACATCTTTTGGAAGTCCCTGGCCCAAAGAGTGTCCAGCTGTCCTCAGCCAGAAGTTTCTCTCAAGTTTATAGAAAGATCTATAAAAAGGGAAAGAAGAAAGAGGTAATAGTGGAAAGGGAAAGAGGTAATAATGGGGAGGGGAAAATTAGATGCCTCGTGGGTGCCCTGCTTGTTTTTCCTAATCCTAATTATTTGTACCACAAGTACTCTTTTCATTCATTCATTCATTCATTCATTCATTCATTCATTCATTCATTCATTCAATTTATACCCTGCCCTCCCTACAAAAGCAGGCTCAGTTTAAGTTGCAAAGCAGGCAGAGAACTGTCCTGCAACAGAGGGTGGAATTTGGGTCAGAAGCTGCTCACTATGAGCATCAAACCTAACCCCTCCAAGAAACTGAACTGGGGGACAGAGAGGTAAAATTACTCCTGTCTTATGCTGTACTGTTTAGGTTCAAAATCAGATGAGCAACTTTCTTTTCTCCTGTGCCTGAACTGCACAGTCAGGGAAATTATGTGACAACTCTGTTGAGATTCAAGACTATTTATGTAAGTAGAAACTACTTATCCAGATCCAGAGATTAATCCTATTATACCTAACAGATACCCTGAACTTTTCATGTATTCATAAAATGTTTGTGATAGGTACATTCATAGAGGTAATAGAGGGAATACATCCATACAGGTAAACAATTTGGCCTCTGTGTTGCATGCCCTGGTTACATCTAGATTAGATTACTGCAGTGTATTCTATGTGGGGCTGCCCTTGGAAAGTGTTCAGAAATTTCAGTTGGTACAGAATGCTGCAGCCAGGATGTTGACTGGAGTGAATTGTAGGGAACATATCACTCCAGTCTTGGCCTATCTACACTGGCTTTCCGTTTGGTTCTGGGCACAATGCAAGGTGCTGTTCTTGACCTTCAAAGCCCTATATTGGCCTGAACATACACAAAGGACCTCCTAAATCCCTTATGAACCCACCTTATCATTATGGTGATCTTTGGAGGCCCTGCTTCAGATGCCTACTTTCTGAGATTAGATGAGTTCTCAACCAGGGTCAGGGCTGCTTGGTCATGGTACCAAAACTGTGGAACTCTCTCCCCAGGGAGATTTGCCTGTCCCCTGTTGTTGCTATCTCCTGACAGTAGGTAAAGACTTCCCCCCCCTTCTCTTTGGCATTGAATGATCTTTCTCCTTCCTAACTAAAGCTTTTTGTGTTTTGCAGGACTTTTTTTGTAGAAAAAGTCCAGCAGGAACTCATTAGCACAAAAGGCCACACCCAACAGTAGAAACTCATCAGCCTATTGGGCCACACCCGTGACAGCACAGCTCATTAGCATATTAGGCCACACCCCCATGCTACCAGAAGTGTGGCCATCCAGACACACTTACCTTTTGCTTCTTATTCGGTTTACCTTATTTGTTGTCAAAACCCAGGGCTTTTTTTGGAGCAGGAACTCCTTTGCATGTTAGGCCACATACCCCTAATGTAGCCAATCCTAATGAGTTTCTGCTGTTGGGTGTGGCCTATTATGCTAAAGAGTTCCTGCTGGGTGTGGCCAACTTGGGAGCCAGCCAGAACTCCGTTCCTGTGCATTCCTGCCCCAAAATAGCCCTGGTGTTTTGTATGTATTTTAAAACTGTTTTGTGTGTATTTTGACGCTGTTTTTAACTCTTTTAAACATTGTTTTAATGATGTATGTCTTGGAGGGAAGTTGATTTTAATGGTTTTATAAAGTAATATTATCTTATATGTTTTAAAGTGTTAGCCACTTTGGCAGTCCTTGAAAGGGCAGAATAATGGGATATAAATGTTGTTTTCAACAACAACAACAATAATAATAATAACCCCTCCATGGGATGCTAGCTTGCCATGCCCGTGAGGCTTGTGTGCTCCAGTGAAGCAGAGGGTTATGGTCAATGTTCCCTCTAAGGTGTGGAGTCTGTGAGCAAAAATTCAACCTTGTGAGCTACTGGCATTAAAGTTGTGAGCGAGTGATTTGGCTACTGCATAAATTAGTTTACTCTGGAGCCATCCCTTCCTGAGCTAAGACAAAAATGTGTGAGCCGGAGGCTAAAAAACTGTGAGCTAGCTCACACTAACTCAGCTTAGAGGGAACACTGGTTATGGTACTGGCAGCATAGTTGCTGGCAGGGTCTCCTATGTTAGACAGGCCTCTGTTATGGAGTCAGATTAAATGCATCCCAACCTCCCAATCAATATGGTGAGAAAATCAAATCCGAAGTCTATACCAGCTCGGTCATCACCTGGATTAACAAGGACCATGCCAGAGATTGATGTTCCTGGATCTCTTGCAAAAAAGGGGGGGGGCACAGGGTACAGCCTCTTCTGTTGGGCAACCAGGGCAGAGGCCTGATGTGCTTCTGGAAGCAGGATCTTCTATAGAGCAACCAGAGCAGGGACCTGATCAGCTACTGGAAAACCCACAACATTGGGAAGGGGGGTGGTCTCGAAAACAAAACAGAATCATCATGCAATATTATTTTGAATCAAGACCTAAACAGCATAGATATCTGAAATGAATGCTGGAAACATGGAAAGAAAAGTGTCACAATTCCAGCATCGCTGAACAGTAACTAGAAGATCAGTGCCTTTGCATCATGTGAAACAACTTTTTCACAGCAATAATAACATTTATCAAAAATGCCATGAGTGAAATAAGGAACAACACTCAATCAAAGGAAGAGCGAGGAAGAACAAGAAATAAATGAAATGAACAAAGAAATAGGCCATAGAAATGAAGTTGCTCTTGAAAATACACTAATTAAGACCAAGATATTGACGACACATCATCAGCTCCCCTCTGTACAAGAACAACTGAAGGCAAAAATCTTAGAGTATATTAACAGGAAAGAAGACCGATAAAGATTACCTGTGCTCAGAACAACATAAAAAAAAAAAAAGAACTTGCAAGCCTCATTGAAAATATCAGTGCAGCAACTGAAACAATTCCTACAACAAACAATTGAAACCAACCGCTTGAACTATAGTAGGGCAGTTGTGGTAAGGAGAACTGGCAATGAACATAAAGAAAAAGGTGAAACCCAACTGGCAAATGGGACTGGGAGGGGGAAAAAAAAATCAACAAATGCCATTCAGACTTAACTGAAGTGCCTTAAGAAAATTAAAAGAAAGGAAACTCAAGAATGAAAGTAGAAAAGGAAACCTGAGGAAGAAATATCAGGTAGATTAAAAAAAAAAAAGATGCCAAGTTGAAGAAGGAATTATAGAAAGAACTGTCGCTATATCCAAGAAAATCAAGACATACAACAGTAAGATGCAACAATACAGACAAAAAGGTTCTGCTGGGATAGGGGTGTACAAGGGAAAAAATGACATTTTTGGATTTGGGGGGTTTGGACCTTAAAAATTCACTATTGCCTTGAAAACCCAAATTCCAGTATCAGTATTGTATAGGAATTCAGGTAAAAAATCATTTTTTTTTGCTCCACTATATCCTATGGGGCCATTATAGTTAATGGCAAATCTCCTAGGGTATATTCAGTGGGGTGGGGGAGCATATGTGAGATAGATGCACCAAATTTGCAGTGTAGCTGCCAGAGCCTTTACCCAAAATAACCCCCAAATTTCAAAAATATTGGACCTGGGGGGTCTAATTCTATGGGTACCCAAAGAGGGTGCCCCCATCTTCCATTGTTTCCAATGGTGGGAAAAAAGCAAGGCAGTCATACAATAAGCCCAGCAGTTACTCCCAGAGAGTGTCTGTAGAAGAAAGTGGGGAGAGGGTCATTCAGTGCCAACTTACTAGTACTGAGCATCAGAACCCAATGCCAACCTACTGGTGCCCAGCAGCAGAACCCAGTGTCAAATTAAGAGTACTGAGCAGCAGAACCTAGTGCCAGTGTGGCACCAACAAAACTAACAGATGTCACATCAGAGAATCCCAACTTTAAAAAAATGGCAGAAACAAGGGCAGTGGAAGCCCAGCAAAACACTCAAAAGTGCAGAATGGGCAGGCAGTTTTGCTGGCCCACCTAAACCAAGGCCAGCCCAATACACAGAAGCCCAGTAATGTTGAGCTGCCATTTGCCACAATGGCAGTGGGTTCTGCTGCTGGGCACTAGTAAGTTGCCACTGGGTCCTGCTGCTGGGCAGCAACTACAGCACTGGTTCTACTGTCCTGCAACCCCCCTCCCCCTTGCTTGGATTGTGATTCTGTGCTTGACATCAGTCCTCTTGAGCTGACATATGCCACAATGCCACAGGGTACTGCTTCTAGACACTTAGTAGGCTGGCACTAGGTTCTTCTGCTGGACAGCCACTATTGCAATGGTTCTGCTGCCCTGCAAGCCCCTCCCTCTTGCTTGGATTCTGCACTTGCTGGACTCCAATAGGTTGGCTCTGGGTTCAGCTGCTGGGCACCAGTAGGCTGGCATTGGGTTTTGCTGCTAGGGCTAGTACATTGGACTGGTTCTGCTGTCCTTGCCCCCTCCCTTACTTCAGAGATTTTCAGATTCTCAGATCTGACCTTAGTCCTGTTTGGTTTTGGCACTGACACAGTGGCACTGGTTCTTCTGGGCACATTGCACTGGTTCTGCTGATGGCCTTGCAAAAATGCCCCCCCCCCTTTACTTTCAACTGCAGAGATTCTCTGGGACATTCTGCTGGGCTTGTATTGTCTTGCTATTTTCCCCCCATTAGAAACAATGGAGGACAGAGACACCCTCTTTGGGTGCCCATAGAATTGGACCCCCTGGTCCAACCTGATTCAGCTTAACTAATGCCTGAATCATGCCAAAAAGGCACCATTCAAGTATTAATTTGGCCCAGAAATGCTGAATGCACATCCCTAGTGGGGATCATGGCACCTTCATGTACAAAAGCCCTAATAAAGAGAAGATTTTGGTGAGATTAAGCAGGGAAGCTGGCAATGCTCCCTCTAAGCTGTGGGTTCTTGTGAGCAAAAATTCTACTTTGTGAGCTACTGGCATTAATGTTGTGAGCAGGTGATTTGGCTACTGCATAAATTAGTTAGTTCAGGAGCCATCCTTCCTGAGCGAAGACAAAAATGTGTGAGCCAAAGGCTAAAAAACTGTGAGCTAGCTCACACTAACTCAGCTTAGAGGGAACACTGGAAGCTGGCTGCATCCAGTCCATTTATTATACCAGAAATCAACAATGGGAAAAAGGACTAGCCAAGCCATACATGAAACAGCATGTGGGATTATACAAAAATCTGTTATTCCTTTATAGGAACAATCCAAACAGCTCTACTCAGAGGGAAGACCTATTTTGTTCCATAGGCTTACTTCCAGGAAAGTGTCTTTAACCCTGAAGCCTATGACATGCTTCCTTCATCCTTGTATTTTTGAGGATTTCTGGTTTCAGTTCACAATTGTAGTTATCATTATCTTGTGAGATACTCCTTCCTAGAATTGCCAGCCAAATGCTGGTATTTCCATGGAAGCCAAAAGAATATTAAAGTTTGTGAAGTTATCTAATACAAAGGTTCCATTATAATAGATGCATGCCTGCTTGAAGGGATTGCTCTGTAGATGACATTTATTTCACCCTTTTTGTTAATATATTAAGCCAAGAAGAGTTGGGCTGGTAATGGACTGTCTTAAAGTAGCACAATAAATATTGCATATAAGAGATGGCCAAGAATAAAACTAAGTCAAAGCATGTGCCAAGACAATTCTAGTCTTTTAAGAAGGTGCTTTAAGGCCCCAAAGAGAGAGAGGGGGAAGTGACAACAGTTTCACCCATGACAACATTGCTCTGAATTTGCTATCGATGCTAAAATGTATTTGAAATTGTTAGAACTTCTAATGTCAGTTAATTAGAATTTGAAAGCAGTGCAGTCAGCAGTGCAGTCGATCTTGCAGAATCAGGGGCTACTGAGATCAAATTCTATGTGTTGCTGTAGAAGCTAATCAGTATACAAAATTTTAGGGGGAAAAGACCACTGTATCCATGCTTTGTTACAAGTCCTGGCATTGTATCAGTAATGCAAACAGATTTATTTATTCATTTGTAGTCCACCTTTCTCATTGGGACCCAAGGTAGATTACACAGAGTGAGTCCATACAATGAACAGGACGGGACATTCAATAATCAATGCAGCAGGACTAGGGCTGTAGAACCATCCAGGGACCTAAAAACAGCACAGAACCAAAGCATGTATTAACCTGGCACATGAAATGATGCAAAATTCCATAGCAGGATCCTACTTTCAGCAATCTATGCACAGTAATATAGATCACAGTCCCTAATAATTTTCCCAAGTAACTTTGTGAATCATTTAGTGCAGTGCAACCCTATTGCATGCACAGAAAAGCCTTCCTGGGTCATTCAGATTTTGCACAGATTGCAGAAAGCCATGAGAATGGGAGCCTTCCCGACTTTCTCAGGCAAGCCATTCCACAAGGTGGAGGCTATAATAGAGAAGGCACTTGGACAGGCAGTTGTTGGTTTTGCCCATTTGCAGGTTGGCACCCAAAGAAGCCCCTGCTCCAATGTTGTTGTCGTCACCTTTATTATATGGTCAACACAACTTACAGTAAAGCAAAGTCCAGTGGCACCTTTAAGACCAACAAAAGTTTTATTCAGGGTATGAGCTTTTGTGTGCATGCACACTTCTTCACACACTTCGGCATTGTATCTGAAGAAGTGTGCGTGGACACAAAAACTCATACCTTGAATATAACTTCATTGGTCTTAAAGATGCCACTGGACTCAAACTTTGTCCTGTTGCTTCAGACCAACTGGGCTACCCATCTGGATCGAACAACTTACAGTAATACAGTCACTGAAACAGACTATAGTACTAACACATGTTTGGTTAGCAGTCTTCTTTCAGCATCTATGATATCGTCTCAGTGGCAACCTTTAAAAAAAGAAAAAGAACAGTCAACCTTTTAGTAATATGCATATTTTCTCCAGCAAGAACCAAGGTGACTAACGTTTCTGGCTGTATGGCCTGGTACGTTAGCCAAGAGTGGAGCAATCACTTCATACCTGTGGCTCAGTATTAGAATGTCTACTTGGCATGCAGAAGGTCCTGGGTTCTACCCCCAGCATCTCCAGTTAAAAGTACCTGGTAGTGGGTCAGAAAGACCTCTGTCTGAAATCCTGGGTGGACAATACTGACCTTGATGGACCAATGGTTTGATCAATATAATGCAGCTTCATGTGTCTGTATGTGTGTCACAGTCACTATGAAACAACAATAAATGGGCTGCAGTCTCCAATGGCACCACAAGGACACAGTTGAGCCTTGGAGGGATTAGCTTGTAATGAGTTAAAGGATGGCTAATGGCCAAAGATTACCATATGCTTAAGTAAAAAAAAATTCTCCTGCATTATGGTATACTTCAGATTCTTAAACAGTTTGCATGCTTCTTAATTATCCAGGGTCAAAAATGAACAAGGTCTATATGTTATAACATACATATTCTGGTATTCTGTATCACATCCTTTGTTTGACTAATGTCTGGGCCTTCTCCACTGTGTGGAGTGAGTCTATCAGTGTGTATCAGCTCTGCCTTCTTGGCGATAGTGTCATTGCTAGATTAGAAATAATGTTGGTGCATAGAAAAAGGTGTTGGAGGAGAGAAGATAGAAGTTGAGAGATTCAACAATTGCCCTTCCTGGGTCAAATTAAGAGCCAAACTACCTGATACTTTTTACATGAATTCACCATGTGGATTTGCAGTAGGGTCGCCACGCTGGAGGGTCAGGATGGGTGTGTGACATCACTTTGACACTGGTGTGACATTACTTCCAGGTACAACTTGGAAGTGAATAATGGGTAGCTCAAGGAATCACTTGAACCACTATGGTTTTATTCTAAAGATTCTGGTGATTTCTAGAGCTACCCATTGTCATTTCTGGGTTGCACAGAAGTGATGTACTGGTACAGAGGCTGACAATGATACCACGATCCCCCCCCCCCTTTTAATTTTCTCCAACTGCTGCTGATGTTGGGCGAAATGCTCTCTAGGGGTGAAGCACTTCGCCACAGGTATAATTACTTTTGGGATCTTTTGGTCTACATCTACGAGGAATGGGCTGCCGCGGGACCTTCCCAGTGAAGAGGCGAGAGACAGGACTCAGAATAATATTTCAGTTTACTTAAATACACAATTCCAGTTACACTCAACAATATCAAGTCACACACACATACATTCAAGGTCTAAGGATCAAAGATAGACAAAGCACAGTTGCATGAGCAGGTTATCGTTGGTTTGAAGAGGGCGATATTTACCTCCAAGGTGCGGCTCCTAAATCTTCCAGCAAGTGGGGTTAGGTAGGGTAGGAAGGATGGAAGAAGGGACACGTGGTCTAGACCAGCTAACAACACATGTGTATAATTCCAGCGGCCGACTGGAATGAAGCGAGGCAAGGGTTCGGGTACAGGATGGGGGCTTAAGAGGATAAAGCAGACAGACAGAGGTCGTGGTTTGAGAGCGTTGGTTTAGGAGGAGGGCAGCAAGTGACCTCAGCAGGCAAGCGACCTGAGCTAACCCAGAGATCGCGTTTTTATAGCGTCTTGGGTGTTGGGCGGAGAAGGCCAGGTGGTGTACACCTACTGACCCTCCCAGCTGGCTGTGTCAGTGTCAATTTCAAATCTTATTGGCTACACTGTCCGTTGGATACCTGGGGGATGGACAGAGGAAGCTGGCTGACAGGCAGATGGTTTCTCCAGGTAGCTGATGGCTCTTCTATTGTTCATGTGTATGGCTCGGGTGGGGAAGGCACTTAATCCCTTCATGCAAATGACTGGCAGAGGAAAAGTCCTTTGTCTGCTGTATGGCCCTTATTCCGTGTATGTGACATGTGGCAGGTATGCAATGGAGTCCCTCAGAGTAAAAAGACAGCTTTTTCTCCTTTTCTATGGGCTTCTCCTTTGGCATCCATTTTACAGTCTAGACAGACCATGTGGCAACAGCAAACAGTCCATAGCAAAGCCCCATAATGACGTCGGGGCTAACACTGAAATGGAGAAGATCAGCAGGAGGTTTCCTTTGATGGCAACTCTAATTTGCGGCCATTCTGCGGCTGCAAGTCCCAGGTGCAACTCCTATGCAAAAAGCACTGATGGGACCAATTTTGACTGGCACTGCAGAGTGGTGGGAGGAGGAGTCCAGCCTCCCCCTGTGCCATTTTCAGCAGTCAAAATGACTTGGGGGCATGGGGAGAGGATGTTATCTGCTACTCCAGGAGGCTGTATGTGCCCCTGAAGCCTCTGGATGGGGAGAACAATGCCTGCCCCCACAACACTAGGTACTTCCGACTGCCTAAAATAGGGCGGGGGGGAGACAAGACCCTTCCTCCCCCTCATACTGCAGTCCCTGTTAGAACTGGGCCTGTCTGTGCTTTTTACACAGGAGTTCTCACCAAGACTTGCAGCTGCGGTCTGGCTGCAAGTCCCCGTGGCCGACTTGTGTAAAAGGTAATGTCAAGTTTGGCTCGAAGGTCCACAAAGGCTGCAGTCCTAAGAACATTGACTTGGGGCTAAGCACCATTGACTAAAATTGGCCTCCCTTCTGAGTAGACCCACTTGGGATTGTTCTCGTAGCCTAGCATCATGGCCTCTGTAAATTCCCAAGCAGTATGTGAGTTGACTTCATCGGATACGACTCGACCCTTCAACTATATCATTAAATAATTAAGGAGGCCCAGTTCTTTGTGGCTAAGCCTCGAGGGAGAAGAAAGATAGCTGGAAGAACAGAAGAGACAGCGGCTGTGTCTCTTACTCTGAAAAGCTTCAGGCCTCTTTTGGCCAGTGAGATCCAGGCAGGTCCTCAGATTCTTAAAACTTTAAAAAGGCACTGTTCCTGCCTTGAATTTTATAAAGGCATCAGGAAGTTGTAATACAGAGTTGTTCAGCAGAGCAGGTTTTCTTTTTCTTTTTAAAGGGAACAGTGTTTGGGTTGCTTGTGAAAAAATTCTAGGCAGTTTCCCTCCTCCCTCCCCATACTGCATTGTTCACTGGAGGTCCTATACTGCTTTGCCCTGCTCTGGATGGCACAGGGTAGCCCAACTTCATCAGATCTCAGAAGCTAGGCAGGGTTGACCCTGGTTAGTATTTGATGGGAGACCACCAAGGAATCCCACAGTCACTACGGAGAGGCAGCCTTCACTTGGATAGCTCAGTCTAGCCTGATCCTATCAGATCTTGGAAGCTAAGCAAGTTCAGCTTTGGCTAGTATTTGGGAGGGCGACCTCCAAGGAATACCAAGGCCATGATGCAGAGGCAGGCAATGGCAAACAACCTCTGAAATGTCTCTTGCCTTAAAAACAAGTCTAGCTCTCTACCTAATGTTGCATAACACTAAAGAGCTCGAACGTCTGACTTCCAGACAATCTCCGGTTCACCTGGCTATTCTACACCCAACGTCATACAATAATTAGTGTCACACAGAGGCAGGCGATGGCAAACCACCTCTGCTAGTCACTTGCCTTGAAAAGCCTACAAGGTCACCATAATCCAGTTGCCCCTTGGTGACCCTTTTTTCACGCCCACATACCTCTTCTGTTTCTTTCATCTCTGCTTATATCATTCCAAACTTCGTGCATGGTGCAATGTATGTATTAGACTGGTCTTTATTGCATAGCTGTATAATTTGCACTCTTCCTTTGGTCTCAATGAGAAAGGCAGACAATAAATGAAGCAAGAGAATTAATTGCCCACCCATCTGTTGTTCTATAACATAATAGATTGGGTTTCCTTGTTTTCTACACTGCATCGTGTTATGTGTGACGAGAGTGTGGCATAATGCACAAACCACAGGCATAGTGGAAGCAACTTGCATACAAGTATCCCTGAGTGGGAATTGGGTACACAAACACATGCTGCCCAACATCACTCCCCAGCCTTGTTGAACAGCTGGTTTTATATGCATTTAGCCCTCTCAAGAGAGAACTGAAATGCCACTGATAAAACAGTTCAAGAGCTGAAGTGGTGGACAGCTCCTCCTCTACTAAATAGCTATTGTTACCTTTCTCTTTCTCTCTCTCAAAAAAAGAGCAGCTTGTACTTAGACAGAATATCAGTCCAAGGATGCTGTGTAATAGCAAAACAGTACATTTTCCATATAATAGATGCTCTATAAATAGATATTGGTAGTTTTCCCTTATATCAGAGATGCTCTATAATTTTCTCTATCATTTTCTTTCCCCTTATATAAGAGATGCTCCATAATTGCCAAGGGTATGAAGCTAGTAACAATAATTGTAGTTTCTCATGCACTTACGAAATGAAGAGTTCTGAAGTCTTTAGGCTGCGGTCACGCACACTAAATAATCCACTTTCAATCCACTTTCAGTGCGCTTTCCAACTGGATTTAGCCAGTTCACACAGCAAAATCCAGTTGTAAAGTGCACCGAATGTGGATTGAAAGTGGATTATTTAGTGTGTGTGACCGCAGCCTCTGTATACATTTCAGTTGACAAAAAAATCCCTATAAAGTAGACCATTTGAATGTTGTTGTTTTTTTTAGGTGGCTGAAGAACTCTGAATTTCCTAGACCCTCACGATGAACCCATGAATGAGGTTTGGGCCCATGTTCCAAAGCCAGTGCAATGTGCTGTCCATCAAGTGTCCTCTACGGCTCATTGAAACGTGGGAAACCATTGGTGTCTCTTAGTATTAATGGCTTCTTCTTCATTAAACTTCTTGGGTTACTTTTTTTTTCAGTCCAGAATGTACTTGCAGCTATGAACCTCAATGGACCTGAAAGGGAACCGTGCCCACCTAATGGTATTTAATCTCTACTCTAAAAGACATCGTATCCAGGGGGTTGGGGAACAATTAATCAAAAGAGCAATGTTCATGACATGCTGATGAAGGTCTTCATAACTCAAAGTGATGGCCCGATTAACATTTCCAGACAGTTGCTATTTGTTTTCATTTGCAGAGGAACCCAAAGTGTTGGCAGCTGGTCTGGCTAGCCATAGAACTAACAGCTCCAGCCTCAAAGAACATTTTTTTTTTCCTTGTGAAGGATTCTCAAGATGTTAGCCGGCCCAAAATGATGTTATTACACAAAGGGAGACATTAACTGTATTTCAGTCCATTCTTATCTCTTCCTGGCTGTTAACTTGAGAAACCAAAGGGCATTAGCCACTAATGCACAGCACAAGGCCTTCCTTCTTAACCAAACAATTTGGGAACAGTGCAGAGAGCCCTCATAACAAGGCTCATTAACTGGAATATGTGGCAATAAATGTCCCCTGTCATGACACCCTTGTATAAAAGAGTTCTTCCCAACAACCTGAAAGCTTTCACCCTTTTGAGCAAAGTCTATTGTTGAACGTTTGCTTTGCCTGGCGAGGGCTTTTGTAGAGATCCGGCCTTTTCAGAGGGAGGGGGGAAATAAGAAATCCTTAATTAGAACTTCCAGTCCCGGTCCCGGTTAGAAGAACAAGGCAAATGAATGTTAATTGAAATGCTGTGTCACCGATACAGGCGCTTCTCTGTTTATCAAACACAAAAGCATGTGCATGGAGACTGCAAGCCTATGCATGTGTAGTCAGAAGTTAAGTCTCAACTTAGTCTGGTGGTTCTTCCTCCTAGATAAGTGTGCACGGGATTAAACAACAAATTATTTATGCAAGGGTTACATTATTATGAAAGAACTTTCCTGAGAGTGATAGATGCAGTTTGAATATTTGGGGGCAAACTGAACATTCGATAGATACAAATGGGGAGCCCCCAAGGACTTGTGGTGGGTGTCTCATTTTCCACTCCCCATGGGATCCCTGTTTCCCTTCCCTGAAAGCCCTGGGGTTGCTAACCTCCAGGTGGCACCCAGATATCTCCCTCTATTATAATTGTTCTCCAGATGATCAAGATTTCCCTGGAGAAAATGGCTGCTTTAGAGGGTGGAACGGACTCTATGGCGTTATACTCTGTTCATCCCCTCCCCAAACCCCACCCTCTCCAGGCTCCATACTCCCAAATCTCCAGGTATTTCCCAACCCAGAACTAGAAACCCTAGAAAGCCTTCATACCTTCTCCCCCTGTCCTCCTTTCCTCTCTCCTTCTCAGATGACCTACCTTTATCGGCCTTGCCTTTAGCTTTCCCTCCTTTCCTCTCCCTAACAGCCACTCTTCAGAAAAAGTCTAGCCAGCTTTCATGGTGTCAGCTGAACTGGGCCCAATTTCACATTGGGGGAACAGACAAGGACATTCTGGGGTATCCCCCTGTATCCTCTCCCCACACTATTTCTTCTTTCCCTTCTCCTGGCAAGTCCCTGTCTCCTCACTTCCCCCCGCATCTGTCTTTCCTTCCCACTGCCCCACTAACCTTCCTTCTATTTACAGTCTTCAGCTATATTTTATTATTTATTTACTTCATTTACACTCCTCCTTTCTCCACAATGAGGATCCAAAACTGCTCACATCACTCTTTTCTCCTCCATTTTATATCTTCACAACAGCCCATAGGGGTGCTCTACAGAGTTCTATAGTGAACGCGCATTCGGTTTCACCCGTTCTTTCTGGTCAAAAATTGGAAGGCATACACATGCATCACTACTCAGCTTGTATGCATTTGTAATTGACACAAGGCTAGTTTCAAGGAGGCCTCACAAATAATATTTTTCTTGTGTAATTTGATTCCATATTGGAAAATTCCTTCCCTCCCCCCCCGATTCTACACCAACTTGCTAACTGCCTTTTGCTTGTAACAAGAGCCTATCTGTACCTTTTAATGTTTGACCTCTGAGGAGGCCCTACTAGGCCAAAACACATTAGGTCATAAGTGTTTCCTCTTGTGCATGTGCCACTTGTATCATGTTATGAAGCTAGCTTTGGGACCTTGTGTGTTTTTAAAAGTCTCTGCAATAAATACATGTATTTTTACTTACAATTATTCTATATTTTAGTTTTAGCTATGGGTCCCTTATCTGTTTTTGAACTTACCTTCATGGTTCTTGATTGCAGCCTTGGTAGCCCGGGCTAGCCTTCTCTCAGCAGAGTTTGGGAGCTAATAAGTTCAGTACCTGGATGGGAGACCACCAAGGAAGACCAGGGCTGCTATACAGAGAAAGGTCTTGGCAAACCACCTCTGCTCATCTGTTGCCTTGACAACCCCATGACATGGAACCACATACTTTACCTCAGTGTATTACCTTGTTCCCTCACAAGGGACAGCTTAGGCTGCAATCCTTTGTACACTTACATGGGAGGTAAGTCTCACCAAAGACAATGAAATTTACTTATAAGTAAGTATGCAGAGGATTTTTTTTTTTTTTTGGTAATCTCTAAGGTGGGCTGTGAGCATCAAGGGAAATGACTCAGAGGTTAAGACGCTGAGTTGGAGACCAGAAGGTCTGTAGTTCAGCAGTTCGAGACCCGAGTGCCGCATGACGGAGTGAGCTCCCATCTCTGGCCCCAACTCCTGCCAACCTAGTAGTTCGAAAGCAAGAAATTGCAAGTAGATAAATATGTACTGCTTCGGTGGGAAGGTAACAGCATTCCGTGCACCTTGGCGTTTAGTCATGCTGGCCACATGACCACAGAGAAGTCTTTGGACAACACTGGCTCTTTGGCTTGGAAACGAAGATGAGCACTGCCCCCTAGAGTTGGATTCGACTAGCTTTCGAGCGAGGGAAACCTTTACTTTTACTTTAATCCATTCTTAGGACAGAGTGAATAATGAATGTAAATAGCCTCAAGACCCACAAGCACTATATAAATGCTGTGTTACTGTATTTACCAAAAAGGAAGACAACCTTCAGTGTGATGCAATGCCCATTAAAAAGGTTATATACAAAAGGGTATTTAAAAAACAACAACAACAACACTGCACATCCCTTCAACCTGTACACAAATTTAAGACAGTCCCTTCTTTTCTTCCTTGATAGCTAATATTGGGCAGGGGGGACTAGCCTTAATTTTTGGTAAATAGAGCTGATTGGTGAAAGAGAGAGGATGGGGTCCCCTTGGACTATTGCTGGCAATCATGGGACCAGTATGGACACCATCCATGGGGTAGATGGACTGTAGCAAGGATGAGAATTGGATGAAGAGAATCAAAAGATGTGGCTGGATCCAAACCAGCATTATTTATTATTGTGTATGCGTAAAACGCATTCCGTGCGCCTCGGTGTTTAGTCATGCCGGCCACATGACCACGGAAATGTCTTTGGACAGCGCTGGCTCTTTGGCTTTGAAACAGAGATGAGCACTGCAACCCTAGAGTCGGATTCGACTGGCTTTCGAGCAAGGGAACCTTTACCTTTACCTAAAATGCCATCAAGTTGCAGCCGACTTATGGCAACCCCAGCAAGGGGCTTTCAAGGCAAGTGAGAAGCAGAGGCAGTTTGCCATTGCCTTCCTCTGCAGAGTCTTCCTTGGTGGTCTCCCAAGTACTGACCCTGCTTAGCATCTGAGATCTGACGAGATTGGTCTGCTATATCATACTGCCTCCCCTCCCCTATCTATTGTTAATTCTATGAAAGAACTGACTTTGGCCAGTAGAACAAGGCCAGAAATGACCAGTGTCAATGCAGCTGTCCACAATAAATAAATGGAAATGCCCACAGTAATATGTCTCATACTGCGGATAAAATAATCCTACTTGGCTCCATACTTGGCAATTCCAGGTAACCAGAATTCACATCTGAAGCCAAGCAAACCAAACACCCCTCAAGCTATTATGTTTATTGGATGATGTATAATCAACTATTTTTTTTCCCAGATATAGCTGAATAAGCCAAGATTTATTAGGCATCTTGAGCAAGAAGCTCGGGGTGAGAGAAATCTTTAAATAACATTTACAAGTGTAAATGTCAAGGCCAGAACAAATACCTGCAGCAACCGCTATCTCTATCTAAGGTAATTTCAGAATAACTCCTACACAGCATTTTGATGTAAATGATGCCCTTGAGGGCTGTCAAAAATACTGATGACATTTCCCTATACGTCTGTGAATTGTGCCTACCCGCCCACTAGGCTTACAGAGGTACTGTCCATTACCCAGTACTCCTCCACAATAAATAACCTTTAAGGTAGAAATAGCAGCCAGATCTACACAGACTGAATCGTGGCAATTATAAGGAAGTAGGGCACAATTTAAGGCCTGTTAAGACCTCTTTCTGCAAAGAACATTTTAGGCAAAATAACTTTGTTCTTTGGAGAAACAGTAGCCAATCAGCAGCAGCGAGGACCACAAAGGGGCAGGAGCGTGAAGGGTTTCACGGAACTGTGTCCCTGTTCTCGTCAGAGAGCTTTCCCATATTCTCGTTTTCCTCACTTGTACATTCCTGTTTCTTCATCCCACCCCCCCACCTCCCGTTCTGCATGTGATTTGCTCCCTCTGGTGGCTGATTCAACATCACATGAGTTTATGTCCAACATAAAAACCTGCAGTTTAAATCTGTGGGGAGATCTGCCAGAAAAAAAACCCTGTATGATATCCGGCATTTCTGCATCTGGCATTCGCGCCACATTTTCTCAACACTGAGGAAAAGGTGCCGCTCAAAACCACATTCAAATACCGTGGGGGCAGTGCCCTGCTGATGGCAAAGTCACCCCTGAATGGCCATCAATCTATGCAGAGGGTACCACAAAACCCAAGGATCACAGAACGTGAAAGTGGCAGGCAGTGTAAAGGGTAACGTAAAATCTGATAATCAAAGAAAGGGACAGCAGCATGCAATGCAGAGGGGAATTTCTGTTCCATGGTGGGTTTGGTAAAGCAACGGAGGGAAAAGTCAATGCAGAATCACCCACTGGATCTACCACTAGAGAGAGCAGAACATGTGTGGAACAGGCCACCCTTGGAGAAACGGCAACTTACAAGTGAAGACAATGAGAATGAGGAACAGCCCAGAGAGAAGCCCAGCTAACCTCAGAGATGATTCAGCCATTTGTTATGGTTAGTGTTGCAGGGCTCTTTTTGTAGCAGGAACTCCTTTTTATATTAGGCCACACACCCCTGATGTTGCCAGTCCTCCAAGAGCTTACAGTAGTAGCCCCTGTAAGAAGAGCTCTGTAAGCTCTTGGAGGATTGGCTACATTAGGGGTGTGTCGCCTAATATGCACATTTCTTGCTACAAAAAGAGCCCTGCCTTATAACTATGGGTCAGAGTGAACCCTACAATCTCTCAGAGGTCCCATAAGGAAGCAGACCCAACTCTCCTTCTCTGGGTACAAATTAGGGTCACCACAGCACTGCCTTGACGATTGCTAGGAGATTTTGATGGTGGTAATGGAGGTGAAGTGGAGTTCATGGTGTGGTTGATGTCTGCTCCGGGTGATGCTCTATGATTTCCCCCATTTACCATAGAGACATAGGGAAATTCTGAAAGCACCACTATGAAAGACATTGCCTAGAGATTTCTCTTCCTCTCCTCACTTTCTCAAGGCCAGGGGTTTAGGGCCAATGGCAGGGGGTTACGCTCCACAGGCAGGCAAATGGCCTGCCTAGTACAAATGCCACTCTTGTCTCACACTGGATTGTCCCGCTTTACACACAATGATAAAAGACTAGTAAAAGTGACTCTCCACAGGAGCCTCAATGTCTTTGCGGCTCTTGAGATATTTTGGAAGTCAACGTTGTGCAAGTCTAATCGGTGAAGGCCAGGTTCTTTTATCTCTAAAAGTTAAACTTTATTGCTTATTTTATTCTGGCTGTCCAGCTTCATTGCTTTCTTCTTTCTGATGCGCAGCTGAAAAAGACTATCCAAAATTAGACCAGATATAAATAGATGTCATACCAGCTCTGTAGATCTTTCTTTATTCCCTTCTGTTCTACTGAAACTTTGCTAGGCAGGAGAGCAGACGCTCTTGTTATAAACGTGATGAAAACAATGTATTTTTTTCTGTTGCTCCAATTTTCCAGCTATGGAGGGGGTGTTAATTTGATTGTTGAATCTTTCTGATAAAGCTAACATCACCCTCTGTTGTTGTGGATGATTTACCAAGACAAACACACAAACAAATGAACTAAGCATACAGCAAGAATAATAATATATATATATATATATATATATATATGCAGCAGTTTTCACTGTCATCCATTTGGATTTCTATCCTAGGTGGCCAAAGCACAAAATCCATCTGTTTGAAAGTCTCTTTCTCCAAGATAAATTGGCATGTAAGCCAGCTAGCAAACAAAGTTAAAACCATTGTCTGGAAAAAGAAGCAGCAAAATTCAGACCTATGGTGGACCATCTGTTTGGATTTATGTGAACTTTGGGAAGTACACAGAAATAGCACATTGACTGAAACACATTATAAATACTGTTCCGTGTTCTCCATGACCCTGAGTGGCAAGAAATCCAGGGACAGCACTTGCTATTGCATAAAATAGCCATGGGACTCATGATATAATGAATATTTGTTTTAGCTGCAGATATCGTAGACATACAGTTGCTTTAGCAGATGCCCTAAAGCAACGGTGTGGATCATTGCAGTCCAAGAGGACGCTTTAGTCCAGCATATACCTTCGCTCTCTTTGTGTTAGATATGAGACTCAGGCAGCAGCTCTTTGAACAGTGAAGTCAGCTTTATTTACAGAGGTTAGGACAAGATGGGACGTCAGCAAAAGTGGGGAGCATCAGGCTCCTTTTTAAACAGTCTGGGCTTGCAAGGCCACGCCCTTATGTACAGTAAGGACCAATCATATTACAGCCATAAAGACCGATCATATCGTTTCCCTCCTGCACATATCTTGTTTCCTGATTGGACAACTACGCAGAGCGTCCAATCAGTTTGTGATGTTTAGGATACCCGGTTTCAATGGGAGCTGGAATCAAGCTCCTTCTATTAATGTATCTCCATACATAACACTTTGCCCCAGATTCAGAAGTGCTACAAGCTGTTTCTGTTCTTCTTCACCTTTTTGAAGTGTGTCAGCTTTCAAAGACGAAAAGGAGATCCCAGGTCACTAAAGAGAACATCCCAAAGAAAAGAAGAAGGAGGAGGAGGAGGTGGCAGCAGCAATTGGGTTTATACCCCACCCTTCACTACCCAAAGGAGTCTCAGAGCAGCTTACAATCCCTTTCTCTTCTCCTCCCCACAACAGACATCCTGTGAGGTAGGTGAGGCTGAGAGAGCTCTTCTGAGAACTGCTCATGAGAGAACAGCTCTGAAAGAATTTATGACTGACCCAAGGTCACACCAGCCACTGCATGTGGAGGAGTGGGGAATCAAACCCAGTTCTCCCAGATTAGAGTCCACACTCCTAACCATTGTATCAAACTGGAAGGTTGCTTGTGTGAAGCAGCTACCTTCACGGTCATAATTTCAACCCCATTATGGCACAATCCAGTAAGGGGGAGGGGGAGCAGGCATCATTCTCATATCATTCTCCTCGCTGTTATCCACCCTGAGCCTTCGGGGAGGGTGGGATATAAATCCAAATAAATAAATAAAAATATTATTCCCACGGCCATCCAGGAATGCAAAAAACAAAACCCACCCCTAATGTAGCCCATCCTCCAAGAGCTTTCAGAGCTCTTCTTACAGGGGCAACTGTAAACTCTTAGAGGATTGGCTACATTAGGGGTGTGTCACTTAACATGCAATGGAGTTCCTGCTACAAAAAAGAGCCCTGCTTATGTGTAATGCAAAATGAATGGATGCAATATCCAGTATAACAGTGGATGTATGAATCCTCTCTCCTGTTACTTATAATCAGCATTTAAAAAAATGGCTAGTAAAGTTATAGGGGGAAGAATTACTCATGTGCCTAGAAACGACTGACACATTTTAATACCCACAAAGTCAAAGAATGCCAACGAGCCATCGGGGGGCTATCAGGGTTCATGAAATCTCCTGCTTTTCATGCATTTCTTCCTAGACACAAAAAACAGGACGTTTGTCGCTTTATGGCTGGTGGCCTACATTTAGCCTGCTGGCTCCACACGTCCCACAGGTCTTTCCTAGACGCTGGATGAGAATGGATACACAAAAGAATGCCTGCTTCCCTCAGTATCACACCGAGGCATTCGATTCAGCCCATCCTGAGCACGACAGATTAAAAAACAAAATGGACTCTTTCCTTTGCATCACTTTGTGTCCTTCACTATTTCGTAACGTAAGTTCTCATAGCATGGCTGGCGAAGTTCTGTGGAGACAAATGTTCTGACATAGAACAAAGAAGAGCAGCATCCGAAGGAATCCGTGTTGGCAGCACTTAATTAGTCAAGATGGTCGCCAATGGAGATGGCATGAAAATGTCAAAATATGTCCGTAAAGAGAGCGTGATGATGTCAAGAGGATGGCCAGGAATCATGGGGTTCATTTGGTGTGGTGGTTAAGTGTGTGGACACTAATCTGGGAGAACCGGGTTTGATTCCCCACTCCTCCACTTGCACCTGCTGATGTGACCTTGGGCAAGCCATAGTTCTGTCAGAGCTGTTCTTGAAAGGGCAGTTCTTGAAAGAGTGCTCTCAGCCCCACCTACCTCACAGGGTGCCTGTTGTGGGGAGGGAAAGGGAAAGGAGTTTGTGAAGGGCGGCGTATAAATCCAGTCTCCTCCTCCTCCTCCTCCTCCTCCTCTTCTACATTTAGAAAAATTGATCAAATGCCAGGGCTAGAATTAGGCAACTGAATTATTCCAATAACACTTCCCTTGACATAAAAAGACTTGAGAATGCATTCCCAGATGCCAGGGTAAAATAAACAAGCCCTCCCCCCAAGTAAATTCCCCAACTAATAGATGCATCATTGCTCTCAGATTACAATCCATGCCCTCAGACACTTGGGGAAAGGGTTCAGATTTAGTCACATGCTTCTGACTGCCCTAAAGTGTGCAAAAAGACATTTTATTGCTGTTTTCCCATGGGTCTCCCCATCTTCCATTCCCATCAGCACCCTCTACCCATCTGCAAATTAATAAAAGTAAAATACCGGGGGGGGGGGATGCCAGCAGTGCAGTCTTAAATAGAATCATGCTCTTCTAAACCCAGTGACTTAGATGGATTTGGAAGAATGTAACTCAGTTTAGGTTTGCACAGTTTATGACCTTCCAAAAGGAGGCGTCTTAGCATATGCTTGCTCTATATTCTTATACTCTAGATTCTGTTACACTGGCTTGGCAAGGCATTGTTTGCAACTGGGAAGGACAGGTGGACTCTCTGGACAGGAGGGGGAGGAGGAGATGGAGATTGGATTTATACCCTGCCCTTCACTGTCTGAAGGAGTCCCAGAGTGCCCTACAATCCCTTTCCTTCCCCTTCCCCACAACAGACACCCTGTGAGGTAGGTGGGGCTGAGAGAGCTCTCTCGAGAACTGCGCTTGAGAGAACAGCTCTGAAGTAACTGACCCAAGGTCATGCCGGCAGCTGCAGGTGGAGGAGTAGGGAACAAACCTGGTCCTCCCAGATTAGAGTCCATGCTCCTGACCACTATACCAAACTGGCCCTACACTGGCAGAAGAGGCTTCACTTTGGATAAGAAATCATTCCTATGTGTACATTATTGCATAGTTTCCTGGGGACAGTGGTTCCTATTTTGTGGGGAAGCCCTTGCATTCCTTAGAGAACCGTGCAACGCTCCATCCTGCATCATGATCTCACACCACTGGATTGCCTTTTTTCATGTGCTTGATGTGCTACAGGCCCTTGGCCCTGCAACCAAGCAGTCCAGTACAAGCGGGCTGCCCAAACAGATGCTGCCGCACTGAATGCTGCAAACTGCCCAGCTGCCAAGCTGCTCCCAATTTCAATCATGACCAAGTCACCAACTGCAAGTCGGAGGGGTGCTCATCATGGCCATAAAGGATCATTAGAAGCTCACTTCTCTATCCTATTTTCCATCCTGTCTATTTCAAAGACCACATCCCGATAAATCTTGGTATGATCCAAACACACCTTCGATATGAGTCCTGCTGTTTGCAACAGAATGCAGCTAACTGATGGGGAGGGGTCTGGCCCAGACAGCATTTGGGATCTGGAGTATCAATTGCTGTAAATCCGAAGGAGATGTTGATTTTATTGTGTCCGTCCGGTTTATATATTTTTTTTTATTTACTTGTTATGCATTTATTTGGAGAATGCCTAAGCATACAGTGGAGGCAGTACACACCTAATAAAAGTAAAATGCAAACATAGAATCTATGGACAGTGAGAGCAAGGTGGAACTTGTTACCACCTGGTGGGGGGAGGCTGCAGTTAGGAAGGGGAATCAGGTAAAGTTACCACTCTTCCCTTTTCCGTCAATGGAGCTTCCTGTCAGAAAAAAAGGGCTGTTTGATGTTTCTCACTGAGTCCATTGTTATGTGTTCCCTATTTGGCTTTGCGCTTGCGTAGGTATGCAGGCAGTAACGTGGGAGCTTCTTCCCTTGCCGCTTCTCCTTATCACGGTGGCCTTGAATGTAGGCTTTGGGCTATTCTTGTGTTGATGAGAATTTTCCAGTCCTGTGAATACGAGGGGAGGGGGGAGTCGTCTCCCGCTCATGAAGTAACTCTCCCGCTGGGAGTTTCCCGCGCGCGTGCTTACACTTCATTTGCTAGTCGCTTGCTTGCATCATACTATAACCCTGCTTGCTTTGCTCTTGCCCCCCATTCCTGACAATGACCATCTACTGTGGGTTTTAGCACTGTAATCCAATAAAGCCTTTCTTTTGATCAAGAATGCCTGGATCTACTTGCTTTTGAACCTGACACTTCCACAGGTACTTGAAGGCCCCGGTCATACGGGCCAGAAAACGCAGGTGGGAGGCATGGCAGTTCGCCCCGGAGCAAAATAAGGCATGGTAGCCCAATCACATGGGCCACCGGGTTGCCACGCTCCGGCGCAGAGCACCAATCACAAAGTGCTGCTACAGTGCAGCAAAAAAGCAACACAGCAGACCATGCAAGCTGCACTGTAGCAAAGGGTGCATGTGCCATTGGGTGGGGCAGGCTGGTGTCAGTGTCTTGCGTGTGCACATGCGTCATTCAGCATTGGTGTGCATCCCATGGAAACTTACAACATCCTGAAACCCCGGGACATGAGCAGGCGTCAGAAGCCACGGGATACTGGTGCTCCCGCGATCAGACACCGGCCTTAGCCCCGGGGTTTCCAGAAACTAGTACTTCGACCCTAGTAGTTTTTTACTCCGCGTTTTCCATGGGAAGCCGCGGGTTGGCCACGGGAGTGCTACGCCTCCCAGATGTGCTGGTATGATCGCGCACGGAAAGTCCGCAGGGCTACCGTGCCTTCAGTGGGGCAAATGCTCTGTGTGAACGGGGCTGAAGTTCCGCTCAACAAAGATGGGGCAACAGGGTGATCACACACAGTTTCTCTTCCTCATTGCAGCCTCTTATGCTGGGTAGCTTTTTTATCCTGTAACCACGAGCATGTAAGCATTGGTTACAGCAGCTGTATATTATTATTATTATTGTTATTATTGTTATTATGGCAATTCAAGAGCAAGAATTAAATGGCAGAGGCAATGAAAAGGCACGGGATTATGAAAACACTAATGGGATACAAGATTGTTTTTTAAAAAAAAACAGTAAAAAAGAAACAGCATCATGAAGTACTGACATTATATTTTAGCTCGGAGGAAGAGCACATTAATTAAAAATATTTAAAAACAAGCAAGAGACAAAAACTATAGGTCAAATCAGGCTTTGTTTTTCAACAAATAGATCTGTGTTTACTCCTCTCTCTTGAGCTGAAGAACATCAGGTTCTTCCTCCACTTTCCCTAGAATTAAAGGCAACCCTTCAAAGGGATTTGGGTTTCTAATGAATATTCATTGAAAGACACGATGTTCTAAGTGTTGATTACTTTCGAGTATCGTGATGCAACTATTTCTGGTCTGAAACAGAATACTGTGCTTCTGAGAGCTTTCCAAATCCTAAAGACTCACAGCTCTTTGCGATATAAGTAACATTTATTCCCACATTACTGAAACGGAAGATGAGGTGCAAATTGTTAATGGATGTTCTACAGTCAGAGACGGTATTCAGATTCTTACAATGTAGACATTTGTCATAGAGCCAAGATCTTAAGTGTTCTGAAATGAAATTATTACTAAAGAAAATTTTGCAAAAGTGCATAATGGAACAAAAAGAAAGATTCTTTCCGCCCCCGTGTGTGTGTGTGTGTGTTGTATTGAAAGGCTTTGTCATTTTTTTTTTATTTTTAGCTGAGTCCCTTTGAAATGTTTTTATGAAACAGGACAAGACAAATGGTGGCCCCCTCTGCACTGTAATTATTTGCATTTATTGTCCTCTTGTTCCAATTTCATCTTAATTATATTTGTGACTGTAAACATGCTAATGACAAAGCAAGAGCTGTTTTCACAGTTGTAGATAGGGTGAGTAGATTGAAAGGGGGAATGGGGCTTTATACCTTGAAAAGCTGTGTAGAAGGAGGAATGGGCCAGGTCTAGATTGTAATGCAAAGGTAAGGAAAATGCAGTACTTCCTGATTCCCCCCCCTCCTCCTGCTCTACGCACTTGTTGAGGGTTCAGGAATTCTGTCCTCATTTCCTTCTGGATGCTCCAGTTGCAGCTTGCTCAAAAATCGTCAAGAGAATAAGTTCTCTCCTGAGTTTGTCTCACTTTTAGGTGGCAATAAGCAAAACCTTTCTATTTCTTTCTGGGAGACAGTTGCAGGCTGTTTCCTGAATACTGGTCAACGGGTTTGGGACACTTTAGCCACAAATGGGTATGCAGTGCTTACACCAGTTGGATTGTCATGATTGCTGAATCTCTATTGTGTTTCATTGTTTTGTATGTCATGCACAATTGCCCAGTGTCCTCATTCAAAGGACAGAATGGGCTATTATATACCATGCCAGGCTATTTCTCATTGTTCCTCATTCAAAAGCGCCGAGTGGGCTATTGCACATGTTCTAAAGGACAGACCTAGCAGCATTCTGAATCGCGGGTGAACAACTGGCTTAATTGCACAACACCTTCTCCATCAAATCACTGCTTTTTTTGTGTGCAGTTCCATGAAACATATTGCTTGGTGAGGCTCATTGTCAACCCCATAAATGCAGCTGTCTTTTTAGGAATGGAAACATTGCAGCTATTTGTAGCATCCCTAATTTGAAGGTCATTTCAGTCCCGGTACACACAGATTTGACCACATCACCTGCAAAAGATCCATATTCTCTCTTTCGCTCCCTTCCTTCCCTCTACATACAATTTTCAAGATACATTGACATTGGTTCAGTGGTGCTAACTGTGAGCTTCTCTATGTAAGAGCCCAAGGACTGGGGGAATGATCTTCGATGAAAAGACAGACACATATCAGTCATTTTATTTATAAATGGCTGTCAAGCCATCTAAAATTTAACCATTTCTTTGGGTCACTATAAAATCTGGTAGGATCAACTCATCATTTGGTTTAGCACAAGTGTACTATTGCATCTCCTAGATTTTCCAGAAAAGTCTGATTCCTTTCCAGGTGGAGAGCAGTGTTCCCTCTAAGCTGAGTTAGTGTGAGCTAGATCACAGTTTTTTAGTCCCGGCTCACACATTTTCATCTTAGCTCAGGAAGGATGGCTCCAGAGCAAACTAACTGATGCAGCAGCCAAATCGCTCACTCACAACTTTAATGCCAATAGCTCACAAAGTAAAATTCTTGCTCACAAGACCCCACAGCTTAGAGGGAGCATTGGTGGAGAGTATGATTGTTTTTGGACCATGTCCCCCATTTCAAATGGGAGCACATGGTTGGGATTGGCCAGTTACATCATACAGTGCAGCTAATTAGAAGGACATTAGGCCATTCCCAGCCCTTCCTTCCTTCCTTCCTTCCTTCCTTCCTTCCTTCCTTCCTTCCTTCCTTCCTTCCTTCCTTCCTTCCTTCCTTCCTTCCTTCCTTCCTTCCTTCCTTCCTTCCTATGCTGCCTTTCTCACTGGGACTCAAGACAGATTACAAGTACAATAGAACTATTCAGTCAGTCATCAGTCAATTACGAAATATGACCTAAATGATAACAATATTTGAATCCAGCAGCAAAAATCCCTAGTAAAACAAAGCCGTTCAATCAATTAGCAAGTGGGTTACAAAATACTACATCTTTGTCTAACAGAAAAGATCCCTAGCAAGAGAACTTAGTGCAGTAGGGCAGGGAGAAAAACAACAATAACAACTTCACATTATCCCTGCGGCCGGCGCGCTCTAGGTGAGTGCCTAGCTCGCCTAGTGGGCGATCTGTCCCTGTCCCTAATAGAGGTCACCTCCCAAGCTGGCCCATTGCATCACAGGACATAGTAGTACAGGAAGCCATTTAAGTATGTGGGCCCAATACCATTAAGGCCTTTGTACGAAATAGAACGTTGAACTGAAAATGAATGACAGGCTTTTCATCACTAGAGATGCCCACTTTTCTTACCTTTCCTGAAGTAATGTGAGACTAGCAGGTCACTTCAGGGTCAAGCAGGAATTTTATCACTCACTTCACATTACTAGTGAAAGTTTGGTGCTTACTGAACAGTCCTGGTCTCAATAAGACTAGATGCCCTAGTGAAGGATTTAGAAGATTAGGGCAAAATTGGGTGTTTGAAGACTGGTAAGCAGCACCCAAGGCATCTAAAGACGGGAACAGGTACCCAAAAAGGCCAATTTAGGATTGGGGTCCCCCGGCTTTTTTGAGCCTGTGAGCACCTTTTGAATGTTGTGAAGGAGTGGTGAATGCCCCTCAAAAATGGCTGCCTCTGGAAGTGGGCACAGACCCAAAATGGCTGCCATAGGAGGCAGAGCCAAACACTTTCTGAAAGAACCACAGAATGGGAATAAAGAAAGAAATGAAGGAAACACTGAGGGAAGGAAAGGAGAGAGAGAAGAGGAAATAAAAGGAAGGCAGGTGTGTGTGGGGGGTGCAATCCAGGAAGTGAATGGTTTTGATAGCACAATAACCAATAATGTGTAAATCCTCACTTCAACAGTAGAAAGGGACATGCCCTATCTCATGCATATCAAGTGAGTACATTTCACCCATTTCTTTTTCTTTATTGCTCCAAAGTTAGCTCTGAACTGAGGTCCATTCCTCTTTAATTCTGGTTTCGACTAGGAGAATTTCTAAAATTGATGATGGGTGATGTGAAATCTGCTGCCGCTTTCAGTTCTGTGCACACACACTTTGATTTTTTTCTAGATGCAAGTCCAGTAGCACCTTAGAGACCAACAATGAATGACTGGGTAGTGAAAAGCTAGAGTATGGGCACAATCTGATTCAAAGATGCAGTTCACATATGTGGAAGCAGATCCTGCTGAATTCTGTGGACCTCACACCTAAGTAAACATGCAAAGGGGCAGGCCACTGAAGATTCTGCTGATATCAACCAGCCTATAACTTTTGGGTGACCTTGGGCCAGTCACAGTTCTCTCAGAGCTGTTCTCTCAAGAGCAGTTCTCTCAGAGCTCTCTTGGCCCCACCTACCTCACAGGGTGTCTGTTGTGGTGAGAGGAAGGGAAGGAGATAGTAAGCTGCTCTGAGACTCCAAGTGAAGGGCAGGATATAAATCCAACTGCCTCCTCCTTCAAAAGGGACATGCAGAAAAGAGTAATAAAGAATCCATAAGACATTGGACTGACCACAGAACAAACCAAATAATTCAGATCTCCAAGGGAGAACTCTGGGTAAAGAGAATGTTGGAAGCATCCCTATTTCTTCTGAGTTCAATCAGGCTTATTTTCAATGAATTATACAAAGAACTGCTAACAATACAATACTGAGTTATGCTTTCACCTTGGTGAACCCTCCTTCTTACTACGGCCACAGTTCCACCTGGCTTTTGTGCATACAGGTCCCATGGTCCCCAGCATAGACTTTTTGAGTGATCAAAGGAGAGCCCTCAACCTACATCCACAACTGGAATTGCTAATTGGATCCAACACTTGGACGGCAGTAATTTTATCTAAGAGTGTATTGCTAATCCCTTAACAAGCCTTCCTAAACCTCTAGGTTTAGCCCCCCCCACACACACACACACACATGACTTCTGTGCTGCCAGTGTAGGATAATATAGCAGCGCACAATACCCAGCAAAGGTGCATTTCACTGCTGTGTCCCATTATATGAAAGCATGTTCTTGTGTCTAGTGTAAACCACCAGCGGATCACCGAAACTCAAATTGAGAACACTGTAACGGTGCCATTTTTATTAGAGTATTTTTTCGTATGCCTTTGTTCCTTAGCCACGTTGTGCTCAGTGAGAAAGCTCTTTTGATTCCCCCTCCAGCAGTTTTATGTAGTTGCCTCAAAATCAAAAGGGGCCTTTGGAATGATGGCGGCTCTGTCCTTTCTCCTCTCTCCAAACCACAGTTGGACCTTATGTTACTTGGAGTAAATATTTTGTCCTTTATTTTTAATTCAGAGAAGCCCACATTCAAAGGCTCCTCCAATGTCAAAAGAAGAGATGCTATATTGCATGGCACTGACTTTGTGTGAAGCCCGTTTCCTTTCAGAGGATTCGTTAGAATTGCTTTGTTCCTGCTCAGGTTTGACCGATTGTTGCTACCACGTTCTGCCTCAACCAGAATTCAAGGCAACTTTTGGAAATTCTAAATAAGCCTGGGATAATGTCGAAGGAAGTTTGAAAAGTTTCAAAGAGACCAAGGAAGTGTCTGGAGGAGGCAGTCTGAGGTTGCAACTCATCATCCCATGTAGCATCCGCAGGAATGTTCTTAGGTTTTGTCTCATTCATTTCATTTGGATGGCAGAAGAGAAAGGGAGGAAGACCCTGCTGGCTTTCTGACAGCAAGCTAGCAGCAGCTGAGTTCCATCTGGGCTGAGTTTGTTCTCTCCTTCAGGGTACTTATTCTGGGTGGAGCCAGGGGTGAGCCCTTAGGCATGAGACAAAGGGCTCCTCGTTCTAGCCCGTGGCTCCATGTGTGAGGCCTATGGTAGGTAGGCTTAGGGCTGCCAATTCTGGGATGGAAAAATTCCTGGAGATCAGAGTGTATAGTCTAGGGATGATGGCAGGGTTTGGGGCAGGGAGGGAGAAGTCCCCAGGGAGAGCCATAGATCACCAAAAGTGCCAGTTTCTCCATGGGAGCTAATCTCTATAGTCTGGAAATCAGTTGTAATTCTGGGGCTGACCTAGGCCAGATATGTTTGTGCTTTCATTGTTTGGTTTACTTGTTTACATTTTAGTTTGGGGTGTGGTTTTAAACATTTCTTGGAAGGGTGACATTTAAAAAAAAATGAAAGTACCCACATTTATTTATTTTTGGAGCATGCTGCTTTCCCTACATGAGGGACCCATGGGGACTTACAGGAACTTCCAAGTAACTAAGCCATTTAAACAAATCAAATATTTCCAAAGGTCACCTAGAACTCCACTGGGAGATGCAGCCAGCCCAGCAACCTAGTATACCATGTTTATTCTGCAAATGCATATTTGGTGCACTTATACATCACACTCTGTGATGCATATACCACTTTAGGAATACTCCTAAAATGTTAAATGTGATCCTAGAAACAGAGTTAATCATTCCATTCATTTAAATCATAGTTTAATTTAAACACCAGCCTTAAAACCTAACAGCCAAATGAAAACAGGAGATGTTTAAGGAAAAAGAAAAACAAACAATTGAAGAGAAGACAAGAAAACACTTTATGTTAGATATGGGACTCAGGCAGCAGCTTGTTGAACAGTGAAAACTTTCTGGGAAAGCTTTATTTACAGAGGTAAGAACAAGATAGGACGACAGCAAAACTAGGAAGCAACAGGCTCCTTTTTAACCAGTCCGGGCTTGCAAAACCACGTCCAATAGTTCAGTAAGGACCAATCAAAATATATACATAAAGTCCAATCACATCATTTCCCTCCTGCACATATCTTGTATCCTGATTGGACAGCTGCGCAGAGTGTTCAATCAGTTTTCAGGCGTCAGAATACCAGGCTTTAATGGGAGCTGGAATCAAGCTCCTACATTAATGTATAGCAATGCATAACACTTTACCTATTGACAAAGAGCAAGAGAGGCATCCCAAAAAGACACAGTTCTCCCTGGGGCAGTCAGCTTCCTCCAATAGCAGCAGTAGGTCAGAGATAAATGAGCATCTTCAAGTAGGAACTCTAGTGATGTAGTCTAGCTGGCACCACTATTGAGTAAGCATCATTGTGATGTCATAAAGAAGAAAAGCAGAGAGGAAAAGTGATTGGCTGAAGTGATGCTGGTTCGGAGGAGCTCTGTAAAAGCATCTCATTATGCTATATAAATAATTGTAGACCTGCTTGCAGCTTCTGAAATCTTAGTGGTGTTTGTTTGTTTCTGGGAAAGCATTTTAAGAATTTTCATTTCTGCAGCAGAAATGAGGAAGAGGAGAGCAAACAGGAGTTTGCCTGGAACTGCCAGCAGCTGATTGGATGGAACCTCCATGAGAAGGCAGAGAAGTGGCAGTTAAAGGCAGCTGGAGAGAGGCATGTAAGAAGCAGCTGGAAGTGGGTTGGAAAACAAAAGATCTTCAGGAGGAAGTTACCAGACAGGGCCAGGAGGACTTGCCATTGAGGAGAAGTAGGAGAAAGAGCACAGAAAGCCTAGGAAGACACTAGAAGATCTGTGACTGAGTTTTTTTTCTCTCTCTGATGAGATGGGAAATGTAACTCATGAAGACCAGAGGAAGATTTGCAAAGTATCCCGAGGCTGTCCTATTCCAGAATCAACAGGGAGCTGCCCGGTCAATCAGGATATTTTCCAGGAGTAAGCCTATGAAGTACTAGCTGGGGTGGAGAAATAGGGAAATCTGGCCTTGTTTTTGGAATTGATCACTAGAGGGGGCAAACCATGTATGGAACAGACCGACCCCCCCCCCCCAAGCAACAGGAACGGGAAGTATATGGAGCAGAAATTCATCAGTGGCTATTAGCCGCAAGGTATAGATAGGAACTCTCAGGCTGGGGCAGGTGATGCACTGTATTCCTGGTGCTTGGGAGGGGGCAACAGTGGGAGGGCTGTTAGTGTCCTGGCCCCACAGCTAGACCTCCTGATGGCACCTGGTATTTTTGGCCACTGTGTGACAGCGTGTTGGACTAGATGGGCCATTGGCCTGATCCAACATTGACTTCTCTTATGTTCTTACGTTTAACACAAGAGAGGAAAATGAGTATATGGAAAAGCCCCATGATAAATCAGCTTCATCTGCATTATGAATGTAGTTTCTGTCTACAGCACAGTAGCTAGCTATTATGGTCTCCCTCAGAGATTCGTGTGAGTTGTAGTTTGGTTAGGTATCCTTCAACCCTCCTCTCACAGAACTATAAGTCCTCTCTGGATTCCATGGAAAGAGGAAAGTAATGTTATTCCAGTTTTTTAGTTTTTGTATGTTCATAGCTGGAAGGATCCTTTCATTCTTTGGCACCATCATGCTTCTGGTAAATAACTGAGCTTCAGCTTGAAGCCTTGTGAAGTGCCGTACTTGTACCGGCTCTATTGTTAGCACATGAAAGCCACCCCAGCAATTTCAAAAAGAAAGCAAAGCCGGTTGCGAACGAGAGAGGTTATTCCTTTGTCGATGGTTAATTAAAAAAGGATCTCATATCCTATGTGAATTATCAAGAAATGAATATTCCAGGGCAGAAAAACAATAAGCTGAGAACCTGCTGTGGAATTGAAAAAGTTAATCAACAGAATGCCATAACGCATAAGGGGAGTTAAAAGGTCCACTTAGCAATGGAATGGGGCTGGCAGAAAGAACTTTTTCCCAGGATCCCAGATGTCAGTCTTGTCCTTTAGGAACAGCCCCATTATTAAACTAGAGCATCAATGGCTGATTGAGGTTGAGGCTGATCTGGTTGAGGTCTACAGATGAGCAGAGAAGTGACCCCCAAACTCTTGAGAATTCGACACAGTGGTTCCCACCAGATGATATTCCTAGTGGTTCTTGGGGAAATCTCCTTTCCTGTTGATGGGGAGCCGGAGGTGATATGTTGTTGTTGTTTTCTGAACTAGATTAGGCCCATACTCATCCATCTCTCTTCTCAGGAAAGATATTTGATTCCTTTGATCACTTTGCTTGTCCTTTCCTACTACTAATTAAATGCTCAGGACATTTATATTTTTTAAAGGCGGGGACAGAAAAGGCAGGTATCTAGTATGTGAAATGCATTATTCATTCAGTTATGGGGCAAATAGAAGCTCTTCAGGGCCATTTCAGTTTGTTTAAAAACAGCAAAGTGATGTAGGGTTGCCACCTCCAGGCTGGGAAATTCCTGGAGATTGAGGGGAGAGGGAAGAGCTGGGGATGGTACAGTTTGGGGAGGGGACTGAGCCCAGCAGAGGTGCAACGCCATAGATTCTACCCTCTGAAGCTGTCATTTTCTCTAGGGGATCTGACCATTGTAGTCTTGGAGATCAGTTGGAATCCCAGAAGAACTCCAGATCCTATGTGGATGCTGGCAACCCGAAGTGGGGGGGTAGGGGTGGTTTAAATGCCACTTTCTCTCATGCCACAGTTCCAATTTGGCCATTATTGGTCCCGGTCACACAGAGGATTTGCCCCATGAAAGGTATGGATTGAGGGCCCATCAAATGGGTGCGATCATACCACAACACCTGGGAAGCGTAGGGCACCCATCTCCAACCCATACTGTCCACCCGAAGAAGTGGATTTAAAAGGTACTGGGGAAAAGGTAGTAGCTTCTGGTAGATGCGCGGCATGGGTGAGCATCTGATCGGAGACATGCTGGTAGCCCATGGCATCCAGCAGCCATCTGTGACCCGCGCATGCGCAGTAACGCAGTATTGCCATGTTGCCTCGCTGGGACTACGCTGTTGCCTCCCTGGTGTGATCGGCTGCTGATGGCCTGAGGACAGAGCCACAGGGCACTGTAAGATCGTGCTCCCACACTACTTTTACCTCCGCCTCTAAAATGCCTCCCTTCCAGTGCGGGTTTTCCCACTCATGTGACCGGGGCCATTGAAAGGAAGAAAATAATCACAGGGAGTTCCATTCAAGAGCTGTCCAGCATCACATCTGGTTTGACTCTAAAAGAAGGAGGAGGGGCCAACAAGGGTTCTTGAGTGATTGTTCTATAATGTGGGGGGCACCTGTAAAAAGGCCCCACTTCTTCTTTTGATACAATGTCCTGCACAAGCAGCCTAACAGAAAACTCTTCCAGTTTATATGTTCTTCCTTCCTGTTTTACTACAGGTCACTAATTCAGCATCCATTTACAAGTCTGGTATTAACTAGTTCTGAGTCTACAGTACTAGATACATTTTTAAAAAATATCTCCATTTGCAATCAATGAGTCTTGCTTTCAAGTGAATGCATTTCCTATCAGGCTGTAAGGTAAGCGATGAGGGAAGGGGAAAAGTCACAATGGCATATTTCCACATAAAGCATTTCCTTCTGTCATCCTTATTTTAAGTGTGTGCACCACTAATTTAAAGCAGATTAAGGAAATGAGACTTTTAAGCATTTCAGCAAGCTTCTTAATCAAATTAAAACTGGCTGAAATATGGTCTGGAAAGAAGAGCAGTTGTGTCAGTTGCTGTAACAAAATGTGCTGTTATAATAGAATTAAGACATTTCCTGCATTTTGATTTTGCTCTAATTTCCTCACTAGTAATACATCTCTGGTTATCTGCCTTATTGAGGGATAAGAGCCAGGGGAAGCAGGGACATGGAGGAGCACTATTGGGCAACAGCATGACATCACTTCTAGAGAAAATCTGGAAATTACATCACACCTTTCTAGGAATCACCAGAAACTCTATGGTAAAACCACAGAGTTTTCAGGGATTCCTAGAGTGGACTGACATCAATTCTAGGTTTTCCCCTAAAGTGATGCCATGCCATTGCCCTATGGTGACTCTCCCCCCTCCCCCCATTATCTTTTCCTCACTGACTGCAGGAGCAGCAGCAGGAAATGGGAGTCAGGGGCAAGGATAAGCCTGGGAAGGGAGCAGCCATAAGATTGCAGTGTGAGTGCGCACATGTGCAAAACATTCATAATATACTTCAGAGCCAGTTTATGAGTTTGATCAGAGGGTGAGTAGTAGGGTTGCCATCTCCTGGTTGAGAAAATCCTGGAGATTTGGTGCTGGATCCTCAAAGGTGAGGTTTTGACATGGAAGGGACTTGGGTAACAACGTCAGGAGGGAACATCTTTGGTGGGAAGCAGCATCAACTTGAGGAGAAGGGAGGAGGGAGATGACATTGATACCTCTTGGCAGTGTTTTATCTGCTGCCCATGATAAACAAAGCCATCTGGAATCCTTGCCAGGTTTAAAAACAGGATCGGGTTGCCCAAAATGCTAGTAGCCACAATAAACTTCTCACTGGCCAGCAATTCCCTCCCAGAACTTAGCATAAAGATTTGAATGATGCAAATCGAATCATAAAACCCAGGTGCTTACATCTCCATTTCAGGTGCTGCTACAAAAGGGGGAAAAAAAGTGCTTGCTACACACAAAAGAGAAACAAATTCAAAATGGGAATGTTCAGGCTGGAATAAGGTTCCCTTGCTCAAAAGCCAGTCGAATCCGACTCTAGGGTTGCGGTGCTCATCTCCGTTTCAAAGCCGAAGAGCCAGCGCTGTCCGAAGACGTTTCCATGGTCATGTGGCCGGCATGACTAAACACCAAGGTGCACAGAACGCTGTTACCTTCCCACCGAAGTGGTACCTATTTATCTACTTGCAATTTTTTGCTTTCGAACTGCCAGGTTGGCAGGAGCTGGAACTAGAGACGGGAGCTCACTCTGTCTTGCGGCACCCGGGTCTTGAACTGCTGAACTACTGACCTTCCACAGCCTGCAGTTCAGCGTCTTAACCACTTGAGCCATGAGTAAGCTGAGCACTTCTGCAGATAGACACTTTCCATGTCACCTCACCTTAAAATCATCCTTGGGGTGAAAAGGTACTGAAAATAATTACTCTTTTTTAAATAATAATAATAATAAAAATCTGTTCAACATTCATTTATAAGAAACATGCTATTGAATATTCGATTATTAAGATTATTAGAGGGGAAAAAACGCATCAGGGTTGTCTGATACTTATTGCCAGTGTCTTAAGCAAGTTTCGCCCTGAGGGTTGTGGAAGGAAAGTATGTTGCCTTTCACTTTTTTTATATGTCTCTCCTGTCACATTCTTATGTAAACTTAGACTAAGCTGGAGAGGACAAAAGCACTTTCAATTAAAGTTTTAAGCCATTTAAGTAATCTGAAAGCAACTGCTGCCCGCCACACGGAGCATAATACCTTTTAAACACTCTTTTCTTCCAAGCTTCTTAAAGATTATTCATTAAGCCGTAGCCCATCAATTATGGATTAGGTTCCTTCTCAGCAACACAGGGGATGGGCGGCGGCGTGTGTGGGGGGGTTGGACCGAGTTTAGGGTTGCCTTCAGGATGGGAATACAATGGCCTCGTGTGCTACATTTGGAAATCTGTCAAAGAAATTATGCAATATTTAATAGCACACAATGCATTTTTAATGATTTTGATTCAAGTTAACAGGGCTTTTTGGCACGTGCGGAATTTTAAATATTTCATTGTTTAAAAAAAGAAAGGGAAAATATATCAAAGAACTTTCCCCGAAAGATAGAAAAAAATCATTTATTTATATAAATGGCAAGTACAATTAGAGATGGATGGACTCCTTGGTGGCAGTTATACATTATAGATGTCACAACGAAATCATTGAGGGATCAGTATATTATTAGACCCATCTGAAAGAGTAAGACCATTCCTGAACAGTAGATTAAAGAAAGCAAAAGGTGAGACAACTCTCACAGCTGGTGTCCAGTGAGAGTAGGGGATCCTCTGCCCCCAGCTTCTGTTTCCCATGACCACTTTGAGTGTTGGTGGTGGTAGAAAAATAAACACACAAACAAAATGGCTATCACACCATCAATATGATCTCACTTCTGGGGAAAATCCTGGCAAAACCACAGAGTTTCCAGAAATGCATAGAGAGAACTGATGATACTTTCTAGTTTTCCCTGGAAGTGACATCATGACCTTGTTGACCATGCTCCCCCATGTCCCTGACACCCATTTCCTGTTGGTTGCCAGGCTATGCCTGGAAATCCTATGCCAGATGGAGAATTTAAAATGTGTTAGAAATAAACCACACATTTCAACAGATGTGGAGCTGGATCTAAACAGCTTTCCCCTGATGAAAAGAGAGGAGGAGGTCCCCTTAGACTGCCCAAAAGGGCTATACAGGAAATTGTGGGACCTGCATGGACAAAAGCCAGATAGGATAGGGGGCTATAGTAAGGATAACTAAGTAAGATAGAGCAAAAAATGTGGCTGGATTCAACCCACACCTTTTTAAAGGTCAATTTTATTTATCAAGAGGTGTGTAATAAATGAACGTGAACATTTTTCAAAGGACTTGGGTGGAATCCAAAGTAGCCCAAGGGGGAGGAGACACTCCCAATTGCACAAGGGTCTCCCTGACATCTATAAATTTCCTGCTTGAACTGCTGTCCCCTATTATTGTGGACCCTACTGTTCCCGAGGATTCCCTGATTCTTAGGAGCAGCTTTATAGGTAACAGGGGAAAGAGGGCTGCAGAAGATGGAGAAGATGAGAAAGAGGTGCTCTGCAAACCAGTCTCATGGTTCTTTAGATGCAAGTCAATGCCAGTTTATTTTCTGAAAGTATCGATTCATTCATGGGTGGGGGAGATGAGTGTCGAACTGACGTGATTTGCATTTATCTTCTCCTCTTCTGTGTTTGACCTGTAATCTTCCTTTCCTTAAGGACGTTTAAGAGGAAGGATCTCCTTTTCAAGTTTTAAAGTAAGTAATAGTTATATAAACATAAAGAGACTTGAAACCTTTATGATGGGGAGAGATGGTTAAAGAAAACAACCTTGGTAATTGATGTAAGCTGAGGGAAGCTCTGGGAGAACCCCAGACCCCACATAGGATTGAGATCCATAGTCAGCAGACATATTATGGAAGTCTATGCCTCCCATTCATTTCAAGATCTGATTCAGATCACAATTGTGGTCTGCAGTGAAAGCAGATTCAAACCTCCTTCATTTTCCCAACTTGAAATGGTCCCAGGAGGACAATTAGGGGCTCCATGTATACTGAAGAGGTGCACATAAATTTCCTCAGGGATTATTTTAGGTCAGGGAAATATCACAGAGGTCTCATATACATTCTCCCCTTATACTTCTGTGCCAGTCTACACTTGGACTGCCAATACCTGGAAGTCATAGACTCTCAAAACACGTCTATTGACTCAACTTGTGGCTGTACCAGGGGGAAATAGATCATGAGGTTGGGCTCTAAGTGCTGATTGTCTAGAAAATGAGCACAAGGCTTTTCCTGTCTTTTTGGATATTGATGGATGAGTCAAAGACTTGGATTAACCATAGGAAAGTCCTAAGTGACGTTATGATTTAGCCTGTGGTGCTCCAAAAGCAATCTGTTCTGTGCAAAAGTTCCTTTCTTTTTGGTACAAAATCCATTGATGTCAGCAGGATTTATCAGCACACTATGAAACCTTTTAAGAACCAGTTAATCTAAGAATTGACCTTGGGGCAAGGATAGAAGGGTATATATGTTCATATGACACTGAATGGTCCATCTAGTTTAGTATTGTCTCCTCTGACTGTCAGTGGCTCACCAAGCCTTTTGCAGTCTTACTACCTGAGATCGTTGGAAGCTGGAATGTTTCTGTTCATGGGGATTCCATTGACTTGCTTACATCTAATTCAGCTACATCGCTGGGTAAGTGCATTGTTAACGTCTGCCACCATGGCTTATTTACACAATTAGGAAGTATAACCAAAGAAAGAGAATGGATGATTGACAAAGAATCTGATTCATTAATCTGTCGAGACTTTGTTTTGACACATCCATCAATGCGAAATCACTGCTGGTACAATGGAGATGATTATAATGCCTCCCCTTTCCCCCCCAGATCACATGAGAAGATTATTGTGAATGTAATGCATTCCAAAATGTGTCACACATGAGCCACTCTCCACAAATGAGGCTATTTTTAGAGTGGGAACTATCTTCTTTCTTTGTAGCAACAAAGACCTCCTTTTCTGATCTGGAATGTAACATCATCAGGAAGACCTGGAATTTAAGGAGAAGTGGTATGATTAAATGCAATCTGTCTGAAGCAAACACAAATCATGTATTCAATTATATATTAAAACATGCATGTAAATAACTCAAATGTATGTCATACACAATGAACAGTCAAGGGGAACATGCTCGACCAGGTAAGTACCTGTGTTTTAAGAAGTGGAATAAGTTAACCACTGGAATGGTCATTTGAGGAAAATTCTGATTCCAAAACCTATGATTTTGGGAATGAGTTCAGATAAGGCATGTAATGGTATTGGTAGGGCCGGAAACAATCTAGCCAATTGGAAGACAGCTGTAGAAGCATTATTAGTAAGTTCCGCCCCTGCCACAAAGACTTTTGTCATGTGATGCTGACCTGCCTGCCCTATCATAAGATATTGTGGGATTAGATGGTCACTTTTGGGTCAGCTAGGAATTTGGGATTTCCTCTTAATTGGCCATTGGGGAAACCATTTTTCACCTGCTTCCCAATAGCTTGGGTGATGGAGCGGATGAATAGGCCTAGTTGTTGAGTGGTTAAGCCATAACTGGTTTGTGTGGGTTGTTCAGGACAGGTTAGGGGTAACTGAGGCATTGGACACCATGGAAGTCATTTCCTGTAACAGTCAATCATGTGTTTTAGGGCAGGGTGGGTTGGGAAGGTGTGCCCTTCCAAAACTTATAATGACTTCATGGTGCATTGGGGGAGGGAACTGGAACTTGGCACCTGTGGGCACATTTTAGGTGCAGGTGAGGATCATTTGCCAAGTCTGACTTAAAAATAGGCCAGCATGTTTTAATAAATTATAGTGTAGATCAGCCATTTAAATAAACTACTTGTTTCCTGTCTTTATTTGGGTTTTATTTGGGGTGTGCCTGGGACCATGGGCTGGGGTCTTAATAACAATGAAAAATATTTTGAAAGATTTACCAAGATAATGATTATGCACAATCAACTACCAGTAGACTTGTCCCTAGTTTACTGAGTTTAGAAAGTCATAGATATAGTACCTGTAAGACTCTGGGCCTTAAGAGGCTCCTTTAGTCAACTACAAATAAACTGATCTGCCATTATGGCATTGGGTTGTCTCCTACCACTCCACTCCATTCCACAGTGGAGCATTCCTCTAATTCAGGGAACCACCCTTCAATACAAGAAGCTCTTTTGTTGGCAGGAAACAATCTTGCATTAGAGGAAAGCTGCTGCTGTAGAAGAGCTCACTCCTGTCAGCCTAGTGCAGGGGTCAGAACCAATCCTTTGAGTTCTGTGAAGACGGAAGTGGCCATAACTGAAGAGAAGAAGAGAAGAGATTGGATTTATACCCCACCCTTCACTACCCAAGGGAGTCTCAGAGCATCTTACAAACTCCTTTCCCTCCCCCTCCTCACAACAGACACCCTGTGAGGTAGGTGGGGCTGAGAGAGCTCTGACAGAAACTGCTCTTTTTCAAGAACAGCTGTGCCAGAACTATGGCTTGCCCAAGGTCATCCAGCAGGTGCAAGTGGAGGAGTGGGGAATCAAACCTGGTTCTGCCAGATTAGAGTCCGCACACTTAACCACCAAACTGGCTCACTGCATTGATAAACTGTCCGATGTTCTGAAATCATTGTATACTTTTCATTGCTGCACTGATTTCCATCATGATCGCTTCTCATTTTGTCAAGTTTATACAAACCGTATGTCCATAGCCAATCTGTATCTTTTCAAGTGGTTTCTAAGAGCTATTCCACATTACACAAAATAACTTGGAATTCTGAATACTTGTGTTTTTGAATACACTTCCACGTAAAAAGCTCGCTGAAAGATAGTAAAGCTAGAATATTACAGAAACAGCTGGGCATAGGGGTCCTATTCCCCCAGTGGGGATGGGGGGTGCCCCATCCTTCTACCATTACTCACCACTACTCTCAGCAGTGGTGGGAGAAATATACACACACACATATATATATAAACCTGCAGCATCTCAGGCAGTGCTGTGTCCCAGTAAAAAAAAACAACAGGAAGTGTCATGGGGTAGCTCTAGGAATCATCAGAAACTCTATGATTTTATCATAGAGTGTCCAATGGTTCCTAGAGCTACCTATGACACTGCCGTTTGTTTATTTTTAAATCAGAAGTAACACAGTGACCACAACCTTCCTACTGGTTGCAAAGTGTTGCCCAGCAACCCTAGCTATGCAAAACTATTTTCCCAAATGTGCTAATTTTCTGCATGGGGGAGGACTTTAAAAAAATAAATAAATGAGAGAGCATTAAAAATATGACCTTACCACTATGGAAGTGGTTCAGGCCAGAATCAAGCCACCTCAGTCTGCAACACTGTTCTACATAATATTTAAATTGGTTCTGCTCCAAAGAACTAAAACACTCCTACTGAACCTTTCATGTTTATGTGCATCTCTCTCTGCTTTTACTTTTAATAGGATTGTTTGTGAATATCAGTAGGTGTCCTGCTGTTGTCTTGGAAAAGTCACTTGTTTTCCTATTTTGGGGTCCAAAGGAGAATTTCCAAAGCCACCTGTATCTCCTGCTGTCTGCCCTCAGATGTCTTCCTACTGCTTAGCCTGAAGATGTTCAAAATGCTGTTTTCTAGTTTTTTGGCCCCAGGCAAAATGAATGCCTGCCAGCTACGTCCTGTATCACATTTTCTAACAGACTCTAGCCTTGCCTGTGTGTTTGTGCTTCCTGTTTCCTAGTCACACTTTCATTCATTAAGCACCTTTTTTTTTTTGCTTTTGAATACTTTTAGTGAAGCAGCCAATTCTAGCCATTTTCAGTATAAATTCAGTGTTTCAGCAGTAGGCAAAGGAAGAAGAGGAGGAGGAGGAGGAGGAGGAGGAGGAGGAGGAGGAGGAGGAGGAGGAGGAGATTGGATTTATACCCCGCCCTTCACTCGGAGTCTCAGAACAGTTTACAAACTCCTTTCCCTTCCCCACCCCACAACAGACACCCTGTGAGGTAGGTGGGGCTGAGAGAGCTCTGACAGATACTGCTCTTTCACGAACAGGTCTGACAGAACTATGGCTTGCCCAAGGTCATCCAGCAGCTGCGAGTGGAGGAGTGGGGAATCAAACCCGGTTCTCCCAGATTAGAGTCCACGCACTTAACCACTAACCAAACTGGCTTTCAGATCTTCAAGGGGTATTTTTATGTGTTCGTGTGTGTGTGTGCGTACCCGCTTGAATGTCTGGGAGTCATGGAAACTTCTGGTGATGCCTATTGGGGGCTTGGATGTTTTCCAGAGAGGTGGCTGGATAGCCTGCCTCGGTGTCCCAAGCCCTGGTACTCCTTGGAAGTCTCCCTTCCAATAACTTGCTTCTGAGATCTGACAAGATGGGGCTTGTCTGAGGTGTTCCAGTCAGGGCAGCAAAAAAAGATCTTGAGGTACTCACAAACCTAACTCTTCCTTCATCCTTCACCCTGATCACAGAGGCCAGGTATGAAGTATATGCTGATTCACAAAGTGGGGCTGATTCGCATTAGACTCTGCATATTTCATCCCATTTTCCCCCCAGTTTGGGGTGCCAGCTGTTGCTCTTTGACAAAGCATCGCTTTGTATGCAGGAGGTCCCAAATTTAGTCTCTCATCTCTCCAGTTGAAAAGGATCAGGTAGTAGGAGACCTGAAACTCCTCATCTGGAAACGCTGGAGAGCCACGGCAAGTTAGAGTAGTCAATACTGGCCCTAGGGTTGGGTAAAATATTGAGAGCACCCTCCTTTGCTCTGGTGAGCAGTAGGAGGGAAATGAGAGGGAACATCACTGTTGTTGCCCCCCCCCAGCATTCTAGGATGTGATCAAATCTTTATGGCATTTGCCATAGGTTTCTGGGTATTCCTAGAACAATTGCATGGAACAGTGACATGAGTTACAGGTCTTTAACCGGTAGTGTCGATGTGTCAGTGATGCTTTCGTCTTCCAAGTCCTGCCCCTGAACAGCTCCTGAAGAGTGTGGGCATCCCAGGCTGATATCCCGGGCTGACATCCTGGGCTGACCTTGATAGACCAAAAGTCTGCCTCACCACAAGGCAACTGCATGTGTTCTCAGGTAAACTAGTAAATTATGAGTTGGCAGTTCACAGAATGAAGCGTCAATAACTTACATGATGCACCTCTCTTATTTCTTAGAAAAGGTCCACCTGACTGATCACCAAACCATCTGGGAGCCTTACAAACTATCTTTGTGCAGACTCTAATCCAGGAAAACCGAGTTTGATTCCCCACTGCTGGTGTGACCTTGGCTCAGTCACAGCTCTCTCAGAGCTGTTCTCTCAAGAACAGTTCTCCAAGAGCTCTCTCAGCCCCAACTACCTCACAGGGTGTCTGTTGTGGGGAAGGGAAAGGAAAGGAGTTTGTAAGCCACTCTGAGACTCTGAGTGAAGGTGGGGTATAAATCCAATCTGCCCCCCCCCTTCTTATTATTATTCCCAGTATTTATGCATTATACTTGTAAGCAGGGCTATTTTTGTAGCAGAACCTCCTTTGCATATTAGGCGACATACCCCTAATGTAGCCAATCCTCCAAGAGCTTACAGTAGCCCCTGTAAGAAGAGTTCTGAAAGCTCTTGGGGGATTGGCTGCATTAGGGTTGTGTGGCCTAATATGCAAAGGAGTTCCTGCTACAAAAGAGCCCTGCTTGTAAGCATAAGTCATTAAAGTTAAGGGTATAGACAAGGGACTGCAGTTAAAAAGTAACCAAACAGTTAAGATTTGATCTTTAGAGTTTCTCCATATATCTAATAGGCAAGGGCTGGCTCCAATGTGGATAGGCAAATATGTTAAAAGAGTCACAGCTACGGTATCGGAGCCTGCAAATCTGTGGTTTCTCCCAATTCAATCTTAATTCCATTAAAATAATTTTGGTTATGTAAGTTCAGTTGTGTACAAATGTTGTGCTCCAGCCGAAGCAAGTGAGGAGGGGGAAGTCTCCCCCTGCCCGTCCACTTTCCCCCTCTCATCACACCCAGGAACAAAAGGTGAGTGAGTGGGCAGGAGGAGATAGGTAAAGGTAAAGGTTTCCCTTGCTTGAAAGCCAGTCGAATCCAACTCTAGGGCATGGAGCTCATCTCCGTTTCCAAGCTGAAGAGCCTGTGCTGTCCGAAGATGTTTCTGTGGTCATGTGGCCGGCATGACTAGACACTGAAGTGCACCAAATGTTGTTACCTTCCCACCGAAGTGGTACCTATTTATCTACTTGCAATTTCTTGCTTTTGAACTGCTAGGTTGGCAGGAGCTGGGACAAGAGACAGGAGCTCACTCCATCATGCAGCATTCAGGTCTCGAACTGCTGAACTACTGACCTTCTGGTCTGCAGTTCAGTGTCTTAACCACTGAGCCACCACCAGCTCTCAGGAGGGGATAGGGAAGGCAAAATAGGTGGGGGAAGGCGAGCCATTACCGCAGTGGGGAGCCCAATTTGTTGGGCGTGGGACAAGCAGAAATGAGGGGCAGTCTGGAGGCAGAGACAAGGGCAGCTAGAGGTGGTGGCGAGTGTGATTGTTTCCTTTTGCCCGCAAGTCAGGCTTGGAGTACTCATTCAGGTTCCCGCTCTTATGTACACATAGCAGTGATGGGTATGTTCAAAGCAACATCCTTTTTTTAGTAACAAGGTACAAGGCTGGGAGCAACTGGTTTCAGGACAAGGCAATCCATTCATGCGGTCTACAGTTCTAATGAACAAACAGATCTAAGGAACAGGGACTCCACGCCATGAGACTAAATCGACACACAAAGATCACCCGGGGGTGGGGGGACAGTGTGCCCCACTGCAATGTATACAATAAATGCACCATAGTGAGAAAGGGGGAAATGGGATACCCCCCTGCAAGTCCTTGTGGGTCCTCTTGTAAAATTCTAAATTCTAATCTTTATAATGGTTTGGTTATGAGAGGATAATCATAACATGAAAATAGCAGACAAATCACAGAGTGCAGTTTTGATCCCACCACAATTCAAAACAACTGCTGAGATCAAGACAATTACCCATAAAAGTCACAGACAGGTAGTGTATGGCACTGGCCAAAGTACATTACACTCCTTGGAAAGCCACTGTATTGTTGTGGTTAGAATGTTATTGTAGTTAGTTAGAATGTAGTTTTGTAGTTGTAGTTAATTAGAATGTAGTTATTGCAGTTAGTTGGAATGTTAGATCTGAGAGACCCAGGATGGAATTCTGACTCTGCCGTGGATGCCTGTTGGATGACCTTGCGCCAGTCATACACTCTCTGCCTAACATACCCCTGCAGGGTTGTTGTGAGGATAAAATGGAGGAGAGGAGAACAATGTAAGCCGCTTTCAGTCCCCACTGGGGAGGAAGGGGGGTATAGACAAAGTAAACCAGCCTTCATGGTAAAAATGCCCCCTCCCCATCCTGGATCAAAATTATAACATTTTTTTCCCACTCAGAGCACACCCCTAGTGGCTACCAGTTGCAATGAACATATTACGATAGCAGATGGCTACAGCATTTTTTTTGGATTTTGATTTATAGAGAGATTAGTAAGACAACTAGACAAACTATATTTAATAAAGAACTTCTCAAGGACAAAATAAACAATTCTTGTATAAAAATCATATACTGTCCCTGGCATTTGTTGCAAGATGGGAAATTGCTTGGGGAACGGAAAACCACAATGAGCCTTGGGCTGAATCCAGGTACAAGACCGCGTGGGATGAAGCCTGGATGGGAAAGTTATCTTATGATTTGCAGTACATAAAAAGTTACTTACTGTCTGAAAGACTAATCAGACAATGGTTGACATTTGGTTTTGTGTTAATGGAAATCCCCACATTGTTCTAATGTAAATTCTCTTGGAGCAGATACTGTCAGCAGTCAATTGTCAAGAACCTTAATGGGTTCCTTTCGTTTGCTTCTTATTTTAAATGAGGGCAATGGTTTTATGTTGATTTATGTACAATTTACTTAGCGATACCTTTATATGCTTGTTTATTGATTTATATATATAACCTTATTTCTGAGATATTCTGCCAGTTTTTTACTATTCATTTTAAATTTCTCTCTGTTTCATCCAGAAAATCCCAGATAGAAACTTAAGAGTTCGCATTATATTTAAACATAAAATTAAAAAGAAAGAAAACCTGGCAGAAAGAGGGGGGAGAAATGATCTTAGTCAACAATTAGTGCAATTCCAGGAAGGCTCTTCCAGTCTATGTGGTTTTGAGAGTTATTCAAACAGTTTTAGGGCTGGGGGTAGATGGTTTACCACTGTTGTCCACAGGCACCATATTAGTTCATGACCCAGGTTTATTCCATGGCAAGGTTCTAAATTTATATCCATACAATATATATATTGAAGATGTAAATAAACAAGATGAGCCATGCTGAATCAGACCAAAGGCCCATCAAGACCAGCATTCTATTCACACGGTAGCCAACTAGCTGTCTGTAGGAAGTCTGCAAGCAGAATGACTGCAACAGCATCCTGTGGACTAACCATCCATCCATCCATCTATCCATCTAACCATCCATCCATCTATCCATCTATCATCTATCATCTATCATCTATCATCTATCCATCCATCCATCCATCTAGCCATCTAGCCATCATCATCATCATCATTCCATCTATCAATCTATCCATCCATCCATCCATCCATCCATCCATCCATCCATCCATCCATCCACCTACCTACCTACCTGTAATATCCCCCACATTTCTATTGGTGGTATTTTTATTTTCCTCCCAAACAAAATGACATTCTCTATATGTGTACCTTTCCCCCAAAGAATCCATCCTGCCAAAATTCAGGCAGACAGATGAAAGCCCGAATCCTACCCAATTTAGAGGTAATTACATTTCATATATAGAGAGGTATAAAATAGCATTTGCATGATTCCACCCCGTGAGATACTGGGAAGACTCCCTTGAAAACCGTACCTCACAGTGCAATCCTAAGCAGAGTTTGATCCTTCTATGGCCATCCTGGGAGTTTGACCCATTGGATGAAAAGCAACTTAATTCAGAGTTTACCTAGCTAAAACAGCAAGCCCATCTCAACAGGCCACCTTTCTGCTTTCCATCTTCCTTAGGGTTGAGTTCAAGGATATAATGTCAACCCTCTGGCTGATGCACAAAATGAGATCAGTCTAACAAGTACCAATGCTCAATAGAGAGAGAAAAAAGGGTTCATATTGTAGAATATATAAACAGGTATAATTTTAATGTTTAGAAGCTGAGGGAAGAGATTCAACCAAACAGTTATACGTGCCAAAAATCTCATTTCAGGCTGGCTTGCCAAAACATTGCATAAGAAGGTGGTGGAGGTGGATAGTGCTGTGAAGCTGGAGCTGACTTATGGATTTGACTTTAGCTCCCCTTGTCCATGTGGTCTGATTTTGTTCATAAATGGCTCCCACCCATGTTCTCTACACATGAATAATAGGTGGTCTATCATTGTACCAGATAGGCAATTGATTTGTGTCAGAGGTTAAGAAGTGTAGATGTTTCTACATGAAGCTGATGATGTTCAGCGAGAAATCTATGGACCTGAATTGGTGGTTCTGCCTCACACGGAGAGATCAGATATTTTCTCACATTTCATCTGGTTTCTTGGTTTTGTGCTGGGATTTTCTTCCTATTTTCTCCCCACATTGTGCAATCTTGTCTGACAAGCAAGTACAACCACAATGTTTGCATCAAAGACCCAGGGATTTCCCGAATTCTCATTTTATTCACTGGTAAGTCCCTGTTTCTTCGGGGGGGGGTGTCTACTCTGCACATGCTTTTCTCCCTCTAGTGGTCAATTCAATATCACACAGGTTTATTTCCAGTACATATCCCTGCAGAGTTAAACTGCAGGATTGGGTGTTTTTTGTTTTTTGTTTTTGCTTTTGCTGGGCATAAATTTGTGTGATATCAAATTGGCCACTAGAGGGAGAAAACCATGTGTGAAACGGACCCCATCCCCTGAAGAAACAGGAACTTACCAGCAAGTAAAATGAGAATGCAGAAAAGCCCCCAGTGTTGAACAGAATATTAGATGGCATGAACTGTAGTGAGAATGCTAAACTGAGTGTGGTTTGCAAAATAAATCTCAATTATTTGGGTATACGTATTTGGAACAAAACAAATTCCATTCCAGTCTCCAAGTGAGACTTTTAATTAATTCTAGAGCACAGATACTTTTCCCTACATGTCTAGCAGTTGGAATTCTTCTCTTTCTTTCTTTCTTTCTTTCTTTCTTTCTTTCTTTCTTTCTTTCTTTCTTTCTTTCTTTCTTTCTTTCTTTCTTTCTTTCTTTCTTTCTTTCTTTCTTTCTTTCTCTCTCTCTCTCTCTCTCTCTCTCTCTCTCTCTCTCTCTCTCTCTCTCTCTCTCTCTTTCTCTCTCTCTTTCTTTCTCTCTCTCTCTCTCTCTCTCTCTCTCTCTCTCTCTCTCTTTCTCTCATTCATTCATTCATTCATTCATTCATTCATTCATTGGACTTTTAGGCCGCCCTTCCTTGTGAGCAGGGCTCAGGGTGGCTTACAGCATAATGAATCCATAAATAAGTTAAAAACGAGTAATAAAATACAGTGGAAGACGCTCCCTTGGGTAAAGGTAGTTTCATGAAAATTTCATTTTGATTGGTTTGAAAACAGATGCATTTCCCACTCAGACTAGTTATGCTTAGGCATTCACTGTTTTGGTTTGAGTTCTGTTAGCGGGTCGAGAGCAGGGTGTCTATCGTTTGCTGAGCTATATGGATGCATCCGAACAGATCTGGCTGTGTCGGTTTTTGTGTGATTAGACTCTCTTTTCACACAAGTAGTTTACTTTGTTGGGGCTGCTCCACACCATCTGCTACCACTGCCTCCAGTTCTTAAAAAAGAAAAAAAAGAAAAGGAATAACATGTTGGCCTTCGGGACGGTGGCCGCTTTTGGGGATTTCGGCTCTGACAAGCAGACGGACATCTTCGTGCTGAGGGGAAGCAGTACATTAATTATCTTCTCGGCAGACCAAGAAGAGCCCTACTTTAAACCCAAAGTCAGCCTCCAATTGAAGAGTGTGATAATCAGTGTGGTTCCTGATGTTCATAATGGTGAATAACACATTTAAGATTTTTGAGTTGACATTTACTGCATAGGTTTCTCTGTGTTTGGTCTCTTTCTGTCCACGAACCTGGCTAATTCAGTTTGTACCATCAGTTCATGTATACATGCTGCTGGCTCTGCATGTACTAAAGTGGGGAATGGCAGGTATGTGGAGTAATTCATTTACAGGAGGCATCCATTTCTGCAAGCACAAATGGGAGGTGAACTGCAAGCAATTCCACGCTTGATAAAGTGTAGGTCACTTTAATGTCCAACCAGGACTCTAAGGGATATGTGCCTCTTCTCTGGTAACTGAGATTAAGTAACAAGCCAAAATAAAAAAAATTAAAAATGACTACATGTTATTACCAAGGCAGCTACTGCAAAGGCACAGAGAAGCTGAGAGTGATGTTGATAAAATCCATGCAGGAGATCTCATCAGGAGCTTACCATACATGCAGTTGATCACTCAAGATGATGGCAAGAATACTGTTCCATCAACCTATCCAATCTGAAAAGCTGTACAGGGAGCCGCCTCAGTTGAAAGGAATTTGGCCAGAGTGACCATTTTTGGTTGCTTGTGTATCTCTCTGAAGCCACTATTTGAAAAAAAATGTGCATGCACATGAAAGCTCAGACCTTGAATAACACTTCATTGGCACAACTGGACTCTAAATTTGTTCTCGGAAGCCACATCACCCTAAGCAAGGGCTGACAAAGAAGGCCGTTCACTCAAAGTATGTTTGTCTAGCAATTGTGTTTGTATCAAAATTCTGAGCATGCTTAATTGAACCCAATGGGAATGCTATCCAAATACAATAATGACTCTGGGGAAGCTGAACACCAGTGGTACAGAATCCGAACACAAAAGTTAGCAAACAAAATTAACCAGAGCTAGGTAAAAGTTTCTGTTCACATTCACACGGGCACCATAATCTACCTTGTGCGCACAGGCTTTCCTTAAATGAACCCATTAGAGACTTACGTCACAACCCCACCACGAATTTCAACTTTGAAAGAATTTATGCATAAGTAACTGTATGCAGAAAGGATTGCCTCCTAAGATATCAATCAGGTATTTGGGCAAGAGAAAGCTATCATCTATTTATTTATTTATTTATTTATTTATTTATTACTTTCACCCCTACATGAAAAAAAAAAATGATATTGCATTTGTAAAACACACAGGTTTGGAAGAAGCTGTGGAAGAAGTATACTGAGTAGCAATAGGAAATGAAAATTTATTGGGTTTTGAACAGATTAAGAGCATATTTCCAAAAAGCTGCAATATATAAAATATTTACAAATCAAAACCTGTCACCGACAGGGAATAGTATAAATAGAAATTAAACAGAGAATGTTCCACAGCTTATAAGATATCTCAGGAGCTAGATGCATGAAAGGAGATAACTCTGCATTGTATAAAGATCTGATTTTTTTTTTTCTAAGGGAACAGCACAAACTTTCATTAAAACGGAGGAACATCAGAGAGGGGGAATTTGGATATCAATATGGAAATGAGACATCTCGTGTTCAATGTTTCTTTGCATTATTTCTCTATCGTTAACTCTTCATCAGGAGGGCTGGTCGAATAGTGATGTCGCCACATGTATCATTAAATGGGGGGAAAAAATTACTTCAGCAAAAGTAGAAAAAAGCACTAGGGGTGCCAGGTCTATTGGACCAGTGAACGGAGGATGGGGATGAACTTATCAGGAGCAGGGAGGTAAAAAGCCAGAAATAAACACAACCTGGAAGTGATGTAGGCATTTTGGGGACATTGGGGGTGACACTCCGGTTTGTGGGCAAAGCCTCTATGGTACAATTAGCTTCTACCATAGAGTTTTGCCCCAGAAACAGAGTGTTGCCCCCTCTCAATGTCACTGATGTGCCTACGTCACTTCCGGGTGACACAGGCATGTCACATCTGTTTCCAGCTTCTTGCCTGTGGGGGGGCAATGGGGGGCAAAGAGGAGCACCCATAACTGAGGGATCCCTGCCCCTAACCGGGTGGGGGGGGAGGATCTGGCATCCCTAGATAACACTGATGAAGAAAATTCCTTTTGCTCACTATCTGAACATTCACCTAAGGAGCCCATTCCAGATAGATGATGGATGTATTAGTAACTGGAAGCTCCCATTGCACTCATTTGCTCAATCTTTACTGAGAAAGGTCTCAGAATAGTATGAAACCCAAATCTATCACCATCTTTACTGAGCAGACTTTAGCATTCAGTCAGTGAAAGCCAGTGTGGTGTCATGACTAAAGGGTTGGACTAGGATCTGGGAGGCCCAGGTTTGAATCCCCACTCTGCCAAGTGGAGACTTGCTGGGTGACCTTGGGCCACTCACTCACACTCAGCCTAACCTGCCTCACAGGGTTGTTGTGAAGGTAAAATGAAGGAAAGGAGAATGATGTAAGCCACTTTGGATCTCCACAGGGGAGAACGGTGAGGTATAGAGGGGTAAAAGGAGTAAAGGATTGTGAGGCACTCCAACGGGATCTGTCGAGGATGGGCGAGTGGGCATCAACGTGGCAAATGGGGTTCAATATGGCCAAGTGCAAAGTGATGCACATTGGAGCCAAAAATCCTAACTATAAATATACATTGATAGGGTCCGAACTGGTGGAGACTGACCAAGAGAGAGATCTTGGAGTTGTAGTAGATAACTCACTGAAAATGTTGAGACAGTGTGCAACTGCAATAAAAAAGGCCAACGCTATGCTCGGGATTATTAGGCAGGGAATTGAAAACAAATTAGCCAGTATCATCATGCCCCTGTATAAATCAATGGTGCAACCTCGTTTGGAATACTGTGTACGGTTCTGGCCACCACACCTCAAATAGGATATTGTAGCATTGGAAAAAGTGCAGAAAAGTGCAACTAGAATGATAAAAGGGTTAGAACACTTTCCCTATGAAGAAAGGTTAGAGCACTTGGGGCTCTTTAGCTTGGAGAAATGACGGCTAAAGTGTGACATGATCAAGGTTTATAAGATTATGTGTGGGATAGAGAAGGTAGAGAAAGAAGTACTTTTCTCCCTTTCTCACAATACATAAACTTGTGGACACTCAATGAAATTGCTGAGCAGTCGGGTTAGAACAGATAAAAGGAAGTACTTCTTCACCCAAAGAGTGATTAACACATGGAGTTCACTGGCACAGGAAGTGGTGGCGGCTACAAGCATGGACGGCTTCAAGAGGGAATTAGATAAACATATGGAGCAGAAGTCCATCAGTGGCTATTAGCCACAAGGTATGGATAGGAACTCTCAGGCTGGGGCAAGTGATGCACTGTATTCTTGGTGCTGGGGGAGGACTTCTAGTGTCCTGGCCCCACAGCTGGATCTCCTGATGGCACCTGGTATTTTTGGTCACTGTGTGACAGAGTGTCAGACTGGATGGGCCATTGGCCTGATCCAACACTGGCTTCTCTTATGTTCCTATGTTCTTAATAAAAATTGAATAAATACAGGAAGGGTTTAACTCCCTTCACAAAATGTTTTATGTTATTCACTGTCCCTGTGATATTTCCAAAGAATTGCTTCAAGCAAACATTTGTCGTACTCCTGACAGGGCTCTCCTGAATGAAATAAGCATTTCATTTTATTTCCAGGGAAATCCATACAAGCCCAGAATGTATAGTTTCTTGACCTTTATAAATATGTTGATGCTGGGGTTTTTTTTGGAAGAAATACACAATAATGAAATGGTAAAGGTTCTACTTTTGACAGCATTAACTGACAGGACAGGCAGCCTCCCTTCACAGGGTATATCTCTAGGGATCCTTTTTCTTCTTCTTCTTCTATTTAGACTGACAGCTATATATAGGGTTGGATCCACCAGAACTTTTTCACAGATAGGAAGCCGCACTTGGATCCAAGCTACATGCAAATACCTGCTCAAATAGGTGCATGATGCTGATACTCTCTTTTGAAGCTATTATTAATTTATAGTTGTTTTCTTGCCTCCTTTTCTCTTAGGATTACAGAGTTCCATCTGGCATTTTAAGAATCACACGAAGCTGCCTTATACTGAATCAGACCCTTGGTCCATCGAAGTCACCATTGTCTACTTAGACCAGGGGTCCTCAAACTTTTTAAACAGGGGGCCAGTTCACAGACCGTTGGAGGGCCGCCATGTTCGCCCTCCCCCACCAGCCTACTCGCCCCGCCGCCGCGTTCGCCCCTCCCCCACGACCAGCCTGCTCGCCCCGCCGCCGTGTTCGCCCCCTGCCCCCCACCAGCCTGCTCGCCCCACCGCCGCGTTCACCCCCTCCCCCCCACCAGCCTGCTCGCCCCGCCGCCGCGTTGGCTCCCCCCCACCAGCCTGCTCGCCCCGCCGCCCTGTTTGCCCCCTGCCCCCCACCAGCCTGCTTGCCCCGCCGCCACGTTCACCCCCTCCCCCACGACCAGCCTGCTCGCCCCTTCCTCCTCCTCGGCTCCTGGGCGCTCTTGCCGCCCAGGGCTGCTGGAGGAAGAAAGAGGCCGCGGGGGCGCTGCTGCTGTGCTCCTTGAGGAGGAGGCGGCTCCGGGCGGGGGGGGCGGGCATAAACACTCGGCGGGCCGCATAAATGTCCTCGGCGGGCCGCATCTGGCCCACGGGCCGTAGTTTGAGGACCCCTGACTTAGACTGTCAGCAGCTCTTAAGTCTCAGGTGGAGGTCTTTCACATGATCTACTACCTGATCCCTAACTGAAGATGCCGGGGATTGAACCTGGGACCTTCTGCATGCCAAGCAGATGTTTTACCAATGTTCTACTCAGGCTGCAATCCAAAGATCATCTCCTGGGTCTAAGTCCCATTGAATAAAATTAGACTTCTGAGTAGACGTGTTTAGGGTTGCTGCCTGAGTAATCTAACAGATGAGCTAAATCATGGGTTTTTGATCACCTGCCAATCCAGTTTATGATCCGTCCACAAATCATGATCAGCCCGGCTGAACATTCAACGAACCAGGGCTATTTTTGGGCAGGAACGCACAGGAACGGAGTTCTGGCTGGCTTCAGAGTTGGTCACACCCACTACAGCCAAAACCTCTGTATATGTGGCTACAGAGGGAAGGCCTGGAGAGCGCCCCCCCGGCGACTCTGAGGCAGGCAGGCCAGGGGGGACCCTGGAAGGATCGGGGAGGCATTTAAATGCCTCCCCGTGCCTTCCCTGGCCTGTCTAAGGGCTGGCTTGCCCGGGCTCCCCACAGCTGTGGGGTGGCCAGGCAAGCTAAGGATAGGCACGAGGAAGTGGCCTAATATATTAATATGCTGTGACCTAATATGCTAATGACTTTCTGCTGTTGGGTGTGGCCTATTATGCTAATGAGTTCCTGCTGGGTTTTTTCTACAAAAAAAGCCCTGCAACAAAATATTTGTACCTGAACTTGGAGCAAAATACCAAGATGGTCCCTCCCACTACCAGCACACCAACTATAGCATTTTGCAATAGATTATTTTTATTTTTATTCCCCTACTATACAGCAACTGAACACCAAATGCACATAAAGAAGTGCATGAATACATCAGTTGTTTAACTTAAACAAAAACCTGCAAGCAGAATTACACACCCAAGATCATCTTTCAGGAAGGATACAAATATATACCTCTGGCCACTTCTTACTGAGTGGGAAATCTTTAGATATGTCAATAAAGTTACAATCATCAAGCAAGGCAAAACTTACTTCTTACAGAAGTCTTTTAATTTATGCCTTCATGGGAGAAGGTAGTCATGAAAAATTACTTACTTTCCTTAATGAGAAGAATTGCAAAGGGAGGGGAAAAAAATGAGAATCACAGTCAAAAATCTGACGAACATTAATGGAGAAGGATCCAGTCGGATATGGTAACATAATTTCTTTTAGATGAAGCTGGGAAGCTATATTTTAGATTTTATTGTCTTCTGAACTGTTGGATTGAATTGCACAAAATCAATTACCTCTTTTTTGTTTTGTTTTTACTGTTACTGTTTTTATGGCGGTCTCACTATTGCTCTATTGTCCATTTCATTGCCATTTGTGTGTGAAATGATAGTCTGCCAAATCACCAATAAACTCATTTATAAAAGAGAGACAGAAAGTACCAAGGCAGTAAAATGCATGGTCTGTAATCCAAAAGACTGTGAGTCCAAGGGGATCCAGTGGCTGTCTCTGTAACCATATCAGGAAATGAGTTTGAGTCCAGCAGCACATTTAAGACCAACAAAGTTTTATTTAAGGTGTGATCTTTTGTGTGCATGTACACTTCCTCAGACGCAGTGAAATGGAACTTACCAGTTCATACATGTAAGGCAGAGGTTGAAGAGCAAATCAGCGTACAATATAATGAAATATTTTTAACAGATGCAAACAGGAATAACAAGCTAAGTTTATAAGGTCATCATAAATATGTCAAATTGGCAATAAAAGGAGCTGAGAATGGGACATCTGTAGTTATATTAGTGGCTCCTCATTGGCCATGATATCTGGAGAGAAAAATAGATTCACTTTTTTTGAATGATTTTTTTCCCCAGGAATTGAGATCCAAGGGGGCGAAAAAATATTATCCACCTGTTGCATTTATTTTTAGCTATATTTATAACCATTATTGGGACTATTTGATGAGAAGGTGATGACATTTTCTTTCCAAGTCAGACCTGGTATTTTTCATTTGGACCTTCACAGCTTTAGAGTTATGTTATCAAAAAGTATTTGAACCATGTGGGTCTCATATGGCCAATGTGGTTTCTTTTCTTTTCTTTTATTACAAAATATGAGCAACTATCTCACAAACATCTCTCTGTGAGAAGGACAATCTCAGAGTGTGAACTTTCCAGTGTCATCTGTGAACTTGCACAAGACTCCTCCTCCAGTGTTATACAAGTAGATTACTTGAGTGATGTTGTATTTATTACAGTGTATGAAGTGGTTACAGATCCCCAACTGTAAAATGGAAATAAAACAACCCATCACAGACTTTTTGTGAAGGCCAGCTTCACACCGAGCCTGCTAGTGATGGTCTCAGAAGGAACAGGGCCCAGTGGGAGTTCCCCCACTTTTGGGGGCTTCAATCTGCCACCGGCCAGCTAGTTAGTGGAGGAAACCCAACCGCCAAACAGGGACATCATTGTGCAATGTCACCGGTGCAATGATGTCAGTTCCGAGTGAAGTTATTGCAACAGGGATGTCACATGGTGACGCTGTGATTTTGGGGCAAACTCTATGGTTTTGAAGCTAAAAAACCCAGAGTTTTGCTCCAAAATCACAGCATCATGTGCGATGTTGCCGATGCAATGACATCAGTTCTAGGTGACATCATTGTGTTGGGGACATCACACACTATGTCCTGCCTACCCCAGAATGTCCCCCCAATCTCCCCACTGCAATGGCAAGGAGACCTGGGAAACCTAGGACTGTCCCAGTCCTGGGCCAGTGCCCACAGGGTACCTAAGGGATCCACACAGAAGGTCCCATTGGAGAGGGCTTACTTCACCCTCTACCATGCAAATTAAGATCTCTGGCTACCCTAGTTGCTGATTAATGGCTTCCTCTGGTACTGGCTCTCTACCCACTGAAAGCCATGGGAGTGGTCACTTCCTCACAGCACTGCCCTTCAGGTAGCTCTGTTCCTCGTGGATTCTCACATTTCTTTCCCTACTGTGCTGGAAATAATTTCCCAGAGCTTTCCAACTAAGAAGAAGAGGAGGAGGAGGAGGAGATTGGATTTATACCCCGCCCTTCACTACCCAAGGGAGTCTCAGAGTGGCTTATAAACTCCTTTCCTTTCCCCTCCCCACAACAGACACCCTGTGAGATAGGTGGGGCTGAGAGAGCTCTGACAGAAACTGCTCTTTCAGGAACAGCTGTGCCAGAGCTTGTGACTGACCCAAGGTCACATCAGAAGCTGCAAGTGGAGGAGTGGGGAATCAAACCCGGTTCTCCCAGATTAGAGTCTGCACACTTAACCACTACACCAAACTGGCTCTCTGTTTGCCCCTCTGACCTATAGATCAATACCAACAGTCCCAGAAATTGGCTTCTACTACTTCTACCATCTTCTCTGGCCATAGAAAAAGAGGTTTTAATCCTTCTGCACGTTGTGTGAGGACATTTCCTCGTTGTTCTAAATGTGAAGAATCACTAAATCCCCCTTCCCTGACTGTTTCTCTAAACAAAGAAACAGTCTAGGGTTGCCAGGTTCCCCTGGCTGCCAGCTGGGGACAAGAGGGGGACGGGGGGTTGACAGCTTCAGGTTGGGAAGTCCTGAAGATTTGGGGGTGCAGCCTGGAGAGGACAGGGACCTGTCCCTCCAAAGGATTAATTTTCTCCAGGGGAACTGATCTCTGTAGTCTGGTGATAAACTGCAATTCCAGGGGATCCCTAGGTCCCATGTGGAGGCCAGGACCCCTAATTTAGCAATCTATGCCTTCATCAATACTTCACAGTTTATCATATTTGTTGAAACAGCTGCAAGTCTCTCCCATAAGGATTCCCCCCACCACCACCATCGCTAAAGCAACAGAGAGGCCTACTTGGATATAGGAAGAACTAAATGGCTCAGCCTCCCTTTATTATCCAGCCTTGGCTGCTACTGAGGTACTGAAGGAGTAAGAGACACTTTGGTACCACTACAATCACAGAAGCCAGAAGTCATGTCTGCCAAATGAAGCTCTCTCTCTCTCTCTCTCTCTCTCTCTCTTTTTTACAAGTATTTCACAGTTTTAAGTATTTCTCACTGCACAATTTGAAAACTTCTCACTGAAAGCTGTTAGCTTCAAATAGTCTTTCACATCACACGTTCCTTAGAGATTATGAGTAAGATTTCTTTCTTCAAGGCTCTTCAAAATCAATCTTAATTTTCTCTGTGTGTTTTATCACCTCAGTCACAAAATTCAAATAATTTGCAGACAGCCCCGAAAATGGCTGTGTTTGAAGTAACCATTATGAGCTTCCATCATTCCCAGCATGAGAACGCAGGAAAGGTATGATTCATTGTACAAAATGGAAAATAAATCCACAGTCTCTTTACGTTGCTTGCATACAACGGAGGAGAAAATGTAAATGCTTAATTATTCATTACCCAAACAAGCTTTGCTGTGTGAAATAATCATATCTACAAACAGAGTTTCATAATATCACCAGAACCTAATAGTGGCTTAGAAGCTGAATTATTTGAAAATAATGAGTTAGCATATTGGGAAAGCATTTATGCATTGCAATACAAATAATCCCGGGTTGGATCCTGCAACCTGTCAGTAGAAGGTGCTGCTGAATGTCGGGGTTTTGCTATGTTCTCCCTCTTCCCAGCAGTCTATAATACACACTCAGTTGTTGTTGCCACCTAGTGGCCTAGTTAGTCATTGTCGGGGGTTATAACCTGGCATTATCTGAGTGAGGGGTTTTTGGTTCTTTCTGCTTCCAGGTTATTCTAAAATGGAGGCCTGGCAGAAGCTTAATGATAAGCATCAACAATAAATATAGTTACACCCATTCTGATTGGCTGATTTGGACTGTCTACATTACAGTCTCTTACAACTCCTGGAAAATTAATTACTGAGGCCGTGGCTAAGAGTGTACAATGAAAAAAAAAACAAAAACATAGTATTATTAGTATTTAGGGTTTAAAAACCTGAATATATTTGGTATAGCTAGATATTCCTGAATAACAATATCAGTTTTGTACTGGTATTCAGGAAATACTTGGTAATCCCAAATACATTTGGCTCCATTATATCCTATGGGGCCATTATGGTGAATGGCAAATCTCTTACAGTATATTCAGTGGATGGGGGAGGGGTTTAAGGCAGAGACACCAAATTTGCAGTGTACCTGCTGGAGCCTCTCCTCAAAAGGACCCCCAAGGTTCAACAAGATTGCCTCCATCCTCCACTGTTTCCAATGGTGCCCACAGAATTGGACCCCCTGGTCCAATCTTGTTGAAACTTGGGAGTTCTTTTGGGGAGAGGCTCCAGCAGTAACACTGCAAATTTGATGCCTCTACCTCATACCTCCTCCCATCTAGTCCACTGAATATACCCTAGGAGATTTGCCATTGACTATAATGGCCCCATAGAGTATAATGGAGCTGAAAAATTCAGGATTTCCAAATTTTACCCGTATTCCAATACACGATATTGGAATTCAGGTTTTCAAGGCTATACCAAATTTTAAGGTTCAAAAAACCCTGAATCTGAAAAACACAATTTTTCCCCCCTTGCACATCCCTAATAGTATTCAGGAATCTCTATTCGGCTACTGAATAGATGCTCTGATTTAATATTCGGCTGAATAAATAATACCAATAAGGCCTTATTCAGGTATTTATTTGGTTTGGTATATACCAAATGCACACCACTAATTGTAGAATCCATTTTTGCCTCATCTCCCTCACTGCAGCTTCCAAACCGTATGGCCTTTTTTGTCCACCCAGATCCTGCTGCTCTACGAATCAACTTTCAGAGGGTCAGAAGGAACTGGGTCAGAGAAAGGAACACACCGAAATCCATTCGTCTTCACCAAACATATTGCTGGAGCCACTCCCCAGTGTACCATTAGGGACTTATCAAATCTGCATGGATGGAGCATAAGGACTACCCTGACCTGGATGGCTTAAACTAGCCTGATCTCCTTAGATCTCAGAAGCTAAGCAAGGTGAGCCCTGATTAGTATTTGGATGTGAGACCATAAAGGAACAGCAAGGTTACTACAAAGAGGCAGGCAATGGCAAACCACCTCTGAACGTATATTGCCTTGAAACCCCTTTGAGGGGGTTACCATAAGTCAGCTGCAATTTGAGGGCACTTCACACACACACACGATATAGAACAACTGCAGATGAATATCCCTTATCCTACATCACTGACAATTTCTAAGCTACCACTGGGAACAAAAGAGTCAGTGAAAAAATGAGGAAGGTCAAAAAGGGAGGAGGACAAACTACGGCATCAGATTCTCTGATTGTACTGAGTTGGACTTGATGGTGGGGCAAAAGATGCACCAACTAGAACTGTTAATTCAGAAAAGGAGGAGGAAGAGGAGGAGGAAGAGGAGGAGGAGGAGGACAAAGAGGAGGAGGACGAGACAGAGGAGGACGATGAGAAGTTTGGATTTATACCCCACCCTTTACTACTTGAAGGAGTCTCAGAGTGGCTTACAATCTCCTGTGAAGTAGGTGGGGATGAGAGAGCTCTCCCGAGAAATGCTCATGAGAGAACAGCTCTGAGAGAACTTGTGACTGACCCAAGGTCACACCAGCAGCTGCATGTGGAGGAGTGGGGAATCAAACCCAGTTTTCCCAGATTAGAGTCCACGCTCTTAACCACTACACCACACTGGCTCTCAGAAGGATTTGTGCAGTGCTATCCTCACAGAGTTGCACACTTCTAAGCCTATTAACTCTGCTTCGAATTGCACGGTTAGTCACTTCAACATTTGCCTTTTTGTTTTAATAGTACGGTTTCATTGCATGCCATCTTGAGTGTTCTGTAACGGGAAGACAGTAAACAGGGTTTATCAATAAAGGTGACCGATTAATTGATCGGATATCAGTGAGTACCAATGTTAGTTCATTTTCTGACCAAGGCTGGCATGACAAGTGCCTGTTGCCTTCACAGCTCTGAGGAATACAGAATTAGTGTCTTCAAGACAGGACTGAGGCTAGGCAGCTTGTGTGCCTGTGTCAGTCAGAAGAAGGCTGGGAGGTGTATTTAAGCAGCTCTTGGCCACTCTAAAGGATCCACTGCATTAGCCCCCCTTCCATTCACTTTAATGTGGCAGTATGGAATTGATCAAGAAATTGACTAGCAGATGAGCAAGTTAACTAGCAGGTGAGGGCTATGCTGGCAGAATCTTCTTGTTGGTCCCCCTATGTCACCTAACTGGCCATTGATGGAAACAGGATTCTGGACTAGATGGACTGATCTGACCCTGCACTTTTGAGATGAAATTGTTTTGTTTCCTTCTCCTACTGGCCAGAGGAGAACTTTCATTCTGCCTTTTGTGCTCCGTGGAGGCAGGGTATTAATGCTAAGCCTGGTCAAGTAATTGATTGGTTAGGACTCCTGGAAGACTGCTGGGGGCAGGACTTTACAAAACAGCATCCTGTGATGCTGTGACATCACTTCTGGCTGCATAACTAGAAGTGACATCATCACATCATGGGATACTCTAAGATTCACCCCAAAACAGAGAGTTTTGAATGCATGCTAGAGTGTCCTGCAATATGGTAGCATAACTTCTGGTTATATAACGGGAAGTGATACTGTCCTCCAGCATTTTCAACCCACCATCCCACAAATGCCGGCAGGGGGCAGGGGAGCACCAGTGGGGGTTCCCACACCAGCAGTTGGCAAATGGCAACCCAAGTCTCAACTCAGTTGGATCAGTGTGTGTGTTTGGCAAATTGGTGAGTCCCCTGAGATATCCAGGGACAAAGGGAAATTTGAGAATACATTTTTCTGATGCTGTACTTTCCTTTGGCACAAGGAGCCTTCTCCTAGAGGAAGGTGCTCCCATAAGCGGAACAGATGCTCAGGATCCAACCACATAGATACATGATAGATGACAGCTACTGCTAAGAGCTGTGATTCAATGCTATTTGAGAAAGAGATCTTGGCTTGTATGTACTATTCCTTCCCTCCCCCCCTTTTATCTTTGAACTTGGTGTTATGCCGAAAACTAACACACACGAGTACTCAAACGAAACTGCTGAAAACTTTGTGCTTTCCCCCAAGTGCTCAGCAATTTTTTTTTTTTAAAGAAAGAAATTAACCCGTAGATTCTTATAAAAGCCATGCTATTTTCTTGTCAGTCTCATGTGGCTAAGAAAAGATGTATTATAAAGCCCCTCTCTCAGCCTGCACATGAGAGAGAGCCTTTTTTGTTGACCCCAGCAATGTAGGCCCCAGCAATGTACTCGTCAAGTCCCCAAATGACGGTAGGGTTACAGAGTCTTGATAATGCCCTGAATTATAATCACCCAAAATTCCTTGTGTTAAATCCCCCGTATTCTCAGAGCCCCCTGACTTCCCTGAAGGACAACACAGAGAGACACCTTACTTCAAACCAACATCACGGCACACTCTGGAGTGGGGAGGGAGAAGCCAACTCTTTCAGGACTCTGCTGTTTACAAGCTAAACTTCAAGCAGAAGGAACAAGGGACCCACAGGACCATATGTCATGGACCACACACTTATGGCTAGCAGCTGAACTGAAGAATATCTGAAGATACCCAGAGCAAGAGAGTGAATCAGATTTCCTTGGAGAGAGGTCAAGTACAGTTCACCTAACTGACTGCACCATAAAAGCAAGCCAGGAGCACGTGACCTAGTCTCTCTTCCACACATTCAACTCCTTCATTCTCGGAAGTTTGAAAGTGAAACTTTCAACCAGACGTAACCCCAAACTTCAGGTAAGAAGAAACTCCTGCCGCTCGGCAGTTCGCTAATGCTGGGGGAGGGGATTCTGCATCCTCTGTCGGCTGTGTAGCCGGTTCATCATCGAGACCCAACGCCGGACACATTGCTATTCGAGGGAGAGAAAAACTCAGCAAGGAGCAGAAGCACATTCATTGTTGAACAGCCGTAGTTGGTCCAGTAAAAGCCATTACTTTTATTTTCTCTTTTCTTCTTTTATTCATTGGAACCAGTCATGGGTGACCTCCTCACAGTGTGCCTTGATTGACCCTTGCTTTTTTTCTGAGCTTTTCTGGAAACCTGGGGGTTCCCTTGAGTGCTCACAAAGAAATCTCACACACACACAAAAACCCTAGCCTCAAATCACCCAACAAACCCTCCCATGTAATCTCCCCACATCACCTCAATATTCCTCTAACCCCTTCCTTGCTCACAAACCCACTTAATGGTGCAGTGGTGAGGGCGGCAAATTCTCTCGTCTCTGTCCCTCTTCACCCCACCTGCCACTTGGGCATTTAGAAAAAATGCAGCAGTGGCAGTATCCCAAGTGCCAAGATACCTGGGATATGTAGTTCTCAAGGGTGCCAGATGTTCAGAAAGGGCTCAGAAGGCTCTTGCCCAATTTTCAGTCTGAAGGCAGTGGCAGTATCCAAGTGCCAAGACTCCTGGGGTATGTAGTTCTCAAGGGTTCCAAATGTTCAGAAAGGGCTCAGAAGGCTCCTGCCCAATTCTTGCTTTGGGGCAGAGGAAGTAAATTGGATGTCATGCTCAAAAGGAGGGGAAATAACCAGGTCAGGCTCTAATGTGAGCATATATGAGTCTGGAAATTTGAAATGGGCTGCATTCACATTGCAATGGGTATGCATTATCAGAGTGTGGTAGGGCTGCCAGGCCTCCTGCTATGGGGGGCATCAGCTGCATCGCAATGTCACTTCTTGGGAAAGCATGGAAGTGATGTAAGGTAGCTCTAGGAATTGTTCAAAGCTCAATGTTTACTCTATGATGTCACCATTGAGATCCTGGTGATTCCTACAGCTACCCTACATCACTTCCAGGTTTTCTACATTAATGACATTGCGACACAGCCAGCATCTGACCACCCATGTTCTCACCCCCAACCTTCCTTCGGGTTGCCACATTTGGCCTGGCAAACCCAGATTGACAGGGGGAGGATTTGTGTTCCAGTCACTTCCAATTCAAATTTTATTAGCATCATCCTTTGGGGGGGGGAGACACAGAGCAAGATGTGTTTAAGTATACTTAGCGGAAGTGTTACTGAGGTGCAGTGGCTACAGTGCCAGACTAGGTCTGGAATGATCAGCTTCAGATCTCCTCTCTGCCCTGAAGCTCACTTGGTGGCTTTGAGCCATTCTCACTTTTCTCACAGGGTTACAATGAGGATGAAATGCAGGGGAGACCCATGTACACCACCTTGACCTCTTTAAAGAAAGGACAGGAATAAAAGTATAACAAGTAGATACATTTATTTACCATAATTGTATTATGCTATCTCTCCACAGTAACTGGACTATATGATCTTCAAAACAGCCCTGCAAGGAAGGTTAGGTTGAGACAGGGGTCTTTTCATAGAAAAACAGCTGCAAGAGTTCATTAGCATATGGTATGCTAATGAGCTATTAGGCTATTAGCATATGCCACGCACCCTGACATCACCAGAAGTGATGTCAGAAGGGGAAGCAAAAGGGGGGGAGGCATCTTCAAAAGCCTCCCCTTCCCTTCCCCAGCTGGTCTGGGTGCGGGAGCTAAGAGAGAAGGGGTTTAAACTCTTTCTCATGAGAGCTGGGCCACAGAAGGAGGAAAGAGGGAAGGAAAGAGAGAGAGTAGAGAGAAGGAAAGAAGGAAGGAAGGAAAGAGGGAAAGAAAGAGAAGGAAAGGGGAGGGAAAGAAAGAGAGGGAAGAAGTAGGGAAACAGGGAAAGGAGGAAAAAAGAGAAGAAAAGAAGGTGGGAAAGAAAGAAAGAGAGAAGAGAAGACGGAGGGAAAGAGGAAAAAGAGAGAAGGAAAGGAGGGAATGAAAGAAATTCGGCAGCATTTCGGCCCCATTATATCCTATGGGCCATTGAAGTCAATGGTGAAAACATAGGGTATATTCTGGGGGCTGGAGGGGAGGGGGTTTGAGGGAGAGGCTCCAAACTCACAGGGTAGCTGATGGAGCCTCTCCTCAAGATATCCACCAAGTTTCAAGAAGTTACTTTTTCCCCACCATAGAGAACAATGGAGGGAATAGGGGCAACCTGTTTGGGGGCCCATAGAATTGGACCCTCTGGTCCAATGTTCTTGAAACTTGGTGGGTATCTTGGGGAGAGGCTCCATCAGCTACCCTGTGAGTTTGGAGCCTCTCCCTCAAACCCCTCCCTTCCAGCCCCCAGAATATACCCTATGTTTTCACCATTGACTTCAATGGCCCATAGGATATAATGGAGCTGAAATTGACATTTGGCTGCCTGAAAGACTCCCCCAGACTCCGGCTGGGGGCAGGGCTTGGCTCCTGAACTCCCTGAGCTGCACTCGGGTGCGCTCCCCCCCAAAAAAAAGACCCCTGGGTTGAGACACAGTGATTTACACATAATCTCAGAGATATTTTGCAAAGAAAACTTAGTTCACTTGTACCCTAGGGGGAGCTGTGGAGCATTATCTCAAGTTCAGGTTTTATTGAATGCTTTCTCTTGCAGTTCAGTCTACCTTCTGTTGCTTCTCTTTCTCTGCTGTGTGTTAGTGCTTGGTCTCTGAAGGCCCTTCTGTTGTATTAGAGGGACCTGCAGTCAGTTTTTGTCTTTTTTTCTTCTTCCCAAAATCCTGTTGCAGTAAATTCATTCAAAGCAACCTCCAAAGTGTGGATTGGATTATTTCCTGAACTCTGCCAACATGTCTCATATATAACCTCAGAATTTCAGTGTTTAATGAATTGGCAGACCAATTTGTGATCTATTATCAAAGGCTAATTAATTTGCTAAACCATGAATTAATTCCTCCTTTTGGTTTTCTTAGGATAGGGAGGCCTTAAATTACTTCCAACTTCCAGCAGTTCACACATTGCCAGGGGCTGAAGTGAGTTGAGAGAGGTAATCAACCTCTCTGCTTACCTTTCAGTTTAAATGATCACGTACGCAATGGAATGGGCAGTTATGCTTTGTATGAATATAATGATGGACAAAGGCTGTATTCAAAAGACCATAGGCAACAATGTCAGCCGCTGCTGGAAGGATGATTCAGGAAGGTGTGCTTTACTGCCAAACACCTCCATTTTAAGTACAAGAATACATATGGTTGTCTTCTTTAGCCAAAAGTCCAAGCTTCAGCAGCTGCTGAAGTTTACCTGCCATAAGAGGTAAATGCAACAACCTGTAGAGATCTCCTCTAGCTCAGAATAAGCATTTCACCTCCTCTTTTGTCCCCATCATCACCACCATCTCCTGACATAGCTGCTGTTTCTCCATGGCAACAGCTGTGGCATGGACAGGCCAGCTGACTGGCTGCCATGACACATTGGAGGAGTCTCCCTCCCTCCATGTCCCTGAGTCCATTTGCATCATCAATGGAGTCACCCAATGCAGAGTGGCAAATGAAGTTATCAGGAGACCTGATATCATAATGCCTGCAATCCTTCACCTGGTCCAGCTGACTGGGACTGGCTGGCATCGGCTGCCCTTGCATTGGCAAAGCAGAAAGAGCAGACAGGTCGGATTGGGGGCTTCAGGGATGCTTTGAATTATGTCGTCGAGAGTACTGTGAAGTTTTTTCAAGCTCAGGGCAGCCCTAGCTATGCCCTGGAGAATCAACACTCAGATTGGTTTATCTAAGGGTGATTATGAGGGAAGAGGAGTTCAGTCATTTGGATGGATCCAGCCAGCTTTTCCATTCAGTCCCCTGGATTCCCCCTCTTTTCTACAGCCCCAATCACACTTGTCCTATGATCCCCAGCACCCCATTTTTGGTGGTTTAACATTATCTCTTTTCTTTTTCACTAGCAGGAAAGCTGGTTGGATCCAACATAGTGCACTGAAATCTCAGAAATCTTGTTGACAAGTCTTATAGTGCAAGAGGCAGGCCCGTAGCTACAGTGGGGCATCTTGGGGCCTGGCCCCCTGACTTACAGACAAGGCCCCCTGACTTCCCATCCAGCCCAGGCGCTCCCCTGGAGTTGTGTGCGGGGGTGTGTATGGGGTGCCCCCTGATTTATTTAAAGCCCCCCCCCAATTAAAAAATCCTGGCTATGGGCCTGGCAAGAGGCCATAATTTCTAGGTGAGATAGAACAGCTGCATTCCATTCCAAAATGTTTTGGGGAGAGATCAGCTAATACTAGTGAGCCAGAAAGTAGGGAGTCGAGTAGGGAATGCAGAGTGGATTATGCAGTCCTATTTAGGCTCCAAGGCAGAACTTGGAATGGTCTTTAGTTATCTATGCAAGTTGGTCTCTATCAAGAGGTACTGTCAACCCCAGTTTGCTCAAGATGTTGCAGGCATACAAGGAGAGGTTTTCCATAATCTGATGACAGTGCACACTGATTCTCTCCTCACATTTGATTTCTTGACTCAGTGGAAGATTGTAGAATGAGGGAGCAGAAAATCACTTTGTCCTGGGCAAAAATCAGGATTCCAGTTGAGATTCTAACTGGGCAGCATTTGTGTCATCCTTCTTTCGAGATTGAACAGTGCTTATTCAGTGGGTTGGATTCAGCCAGGTTTTTGATCAATCTCACCCAGTTCTTAATTATAACTCCCATCCCACATGGTTTTTGTCTGTTCAGCTCCCATGATCCCCAGTATAGCCTTTTTGGGTTGTCAGAAGGGACATCTTCTCATATTTATGGGAGGAAAGGTTGGATCCAACCCAGGGGGGGGTCACTACAGGAGTTAATTTTTGTAAATAATGCAAAATAGTTAAAGATAAATGAATAAATTATGTAAAAAAAAAATGAGAGAAATCATGGAAATGTTTTCGTGTATGTGGTTTTTACAGGTCCACAGAATTATATATTCTTGGTACAGAATCTGACTTGTCTGGCTCAAGAAGTGAAGTTGTTCATTTCTTCTTTCAGCCCTGCGTACTGTGAATAGATGTCTTCTATGTGGATACCATGTAATGTAAGTAGATTGGGGTGGGGGGGAGAGAGAAAGGAACAAAGCACCACCCCGAAATGTCTTCAGGATATAAAGAAGAGAGATTTGCACACTTTTGTGTCCGTAGACAATAGCAATTGTATTTTAGCGCCAACGGGTAGGTTTGGCTCATTTCAATAAAAGGACTGAATTAAGTAGATAAGAGGGAAATTTTATAAGTGTTTATGCAGTCTTATTCCTTCACCTGCTAGAAGGTAAGTAGTACAGAATCTTTGGCAAGTATATTTTTAAAGCATACAATTTAGTTAATAACATGCGGATCCTGGAAGATGTGTGGGTATTTGAAAACATAATCAGGGAAGGCACATTTTTTTTTCTTTTCTTTTCAGCATTACCCAGTGGTTCAAATTGTACCGTGGGATGTAATCAGCTATAAGTGTCTTTGGATAGGATTTATTTTTTTTTTTGGCAGACAATGAAATTGCCTTCTTTGTGTGAAACACGGATCTGAACGGCACATATTGAGGCTATGATCTGGTTGAGAAGGCTTGCCTAGACAAAGCAGTGACACCTTTGACTTGGCAAGCTTCTCTGATGCATATTTTAAACCCCCTTGCTCCCAGTGTTTTAGAAGTAGTCTTCTCCATCACCACTCAGAGGCAGAGAACAAACAGAAAGGCAGAGCGAAGGGAAGGCTTTGTCATTTGAAGTCCGCTTCGGCGGCACTTCAAACATTAAAAGGAGGCCCACTCCTCGTTCGTCTTTCTTTGCAGTCGCGGCATCCGTAACCAACGTTTCTGAAGAACAATAGCAAAGGGGAGTTTTGCTAAAGGACGAAGTCTTCGTTTAAAGATGTTCCCATGAGAGTGCAGGCACAGGCGTCCTAATTTAGAAGGTCTTCTTTGTAGAATTATTAAGATAAAAATGTTTCAGTACGAAGAACGTTCACGTTCACTGGGAAGTGACTCGCCAAGCTCTGAGGAATAAGGGAAGGATTCCATGGATGAATTTCAAAGTGGCTTTGATTGGAAGTGAGACACAGGTTTCATTGTTCCATGTTCCTAGTAGTGGCTGGCATTGACAAAGAAACTCTCCACATGATGGGGGCAACCTTATTGTAAGAATCTCAAAGGTGAACTGATGGAGCTTGGATAATGTTAACTCTCTGGTTACTGTCAAAGCAGAGGATTGACTTGTGTGGAAAAGTCTGTGCTCACACGATCAGACAACATTCAGACATAACAAACAGCTGTATTTACTATAAACAGTGTTGCATAAACCCTCGTGTGCGCATTAAATGCCCTCGTCCCTTCCAACTTATGGCCACCCTGTGAATGCGTGTCCTTCAAAAATGTCCTAACAACTTGCTAACAGCCTTGCTCTGGTCTCACAAACTGAGGGCCTTGGCTTCCTTGACTGAGTCAATCCATTTCCTGTTGGACCTTCCTCTTTTCCTGCTGCCTTCGACTTTTCCTAGCATTATGGTCTTTTCCAGTAACTCTTGTCTTCTTGATATACTGGTTCGAGTTGTGCAAAGTGATCAGCTCATCGTTTATTAGTGATTTCAGCAAGGGGAAAGAAGACTGAAGATCCCTGGCCAAAGCCGGGTATCTATGCCTGAAAAGGGTTACACCCAAAACAAACCCCACTCCCGATGATAGGCTATTTACACACCCCACTCCCAACGATAGGCTATTTACACTCCATTATTTCCCAATTGGTTTACTCTAGGATCCCTGTCTTCCTACTGGTCCATTCTAGGATCCTAGCGAGCTATTGTTATGCATCCTCAAGCAAAGTCCTTTGCAGGTACAGTTCAGGCTCAATACATAACACTTCTCATTGCGTGAACAAAGTACAATAGCCTCAGTTGAGTTATCTTAGCTTCTAGGGAGAGCTCAGGCTAGTTAATCTAGTATGGCCCAAACTGCATCTAGCATTTGCTCTGCTGCTTTACCAAACCCACACTGGAACAGAAAAAGATGTGGCTCAAAACCACATTCAAATACCCGGGCCAATGCTGTAGTGACTGCAGTCTCACCCCTGAATGGCCATAAAACAGCCATGAATCTATGCAGACGGCTACCATAAAATCAAGAGACCAAACAAAGTGAAAGCGGCATGCAGTCTGGACACTGCCATAAAATTTGACAGTCGATCAAAGTGAAAGTGGCATGCAATGCAAAGGGGAATTTCTGTTCCAGCGTGCGTTTGATAAGACAGTGGAGCAAATGCTAGATGCAGATTGGGCCTGTATTTACTCAATAGTCTACTGTTTAGTTATAAATGCCTGTTACTCTCCCACCTGTCTCTTTGCCCACCTCCATGCAAATTCCTGATGGTATCTCAAGTACCTTTACATGGCTAGGCTGCTGGTAAAGCCTCATTATATGTGTGGTCTGCACAATATTGGTCAGTTTCATTAAATGAGACATGAACTGGGTTACCTTCTGCATGCAAAGCAATACTCTACCACTAAGAATCCTCCTCTTTAATTGCGTTGAGCCACATAAAGAGGGGGGGGGTGTGTGCCTATCCAGACATTGATTGTTCATATAACCATAGTTGGGCATTATGCTACCTATGTTTGTGTAAATCCTTTTAACCCTAACCCTAAAATCTCATATAGATCTATATTGCTTCAGATGGAACATGGAATTGCATGCTCTTCTTCTTGTCATAATTTGTAAATGTGGATCTGGTCAGCTTGAGTCCTTAGAACATATTTTCTTGGAGTATGATATTTGGTCTGGTCTGAGAGAAAGGCATTTGTCCTCCCGCTTGATAGGTTATGTGAATGTATCATCTCAAATTAATTGCCCAATAAAACAGCTACTGAATGTCCCGGAAGGCTGAAGTGTTCTCCTACAGGTTTCTCAGGCTTGTGATTCTTGATGTCAGATTCGTGTCCATTTATCCTTTGGCACAGGGTTTGCCCTGTTTAGAGAGCAGAAAGGCATTGTGGGCATTTAATGGCACATACAATGTTAGAGTAATGGCACATACAATGGAGAAAGCAAGAGAGTACCAGAAAAACATCTACTTCTGCTTCATTGACTATGCTAAAGCCTTTGATTGTGTGGATCACAATAAATTATGGCAGGTTCTTAAAGAGATGGGAGTACCAGACCACCTCATATGTCTCCTGAGAAACCTGTATAAGGGTCAAGAAGCAACAGTTAGAACCGGATATGGAACAACTGATTGGTTTAGCATAGGAAAAGGAGTACGACAAGGATGTATATTGTCACCTTGCTTATTTAATTTATATGCAGAGTACATCATGCGACATGCTGGCCTGGATGAATCACAAGCTGGAGTTAAGATTGCTGGGGAAAAGATCAATAACCTCAGATATGCAGACGATACCACTCTGATGGCAGAAAGTGAAGAGGACCTAAAGAGCCTCTTGCTCAGGGTGAAAGAGGAGAGTGCAAAAGTGGGCTTGAAGCTCAACATCAAAAAAACTAAGATCATGGCATCTGGCCCCATCACTCCTTGGCAAATAGAAGGGGAAGTCGTAGAAGTAGTGACAGACTTCACGTTCCTAGGATCCCAGATCACTGCAGATGGTGACTGCAGCCATGAAATTAAAAGACACCTGCTCCTTGGGAGGAAAGCGATGGCAAACCTAAACAGCATGATAAAAAGCAGAGACATCACCTTGCCAACAAAAGTCCGCATGGTCAAAGCAATGGTATTCCCCGTAGTAATGTATGGCTGTGAGAGTTGGACTATAAGGAAGGCCGAGCGCCAAAGAATAGATTCTTTTGAACTATGGTGCTGGAGAAGACTCTTGAGAGTCCCTTGGACTGCAAGGAGATCAAATCAGTCAATCCTAAAAGAAATCAACCCTGACTGTTCCCTGGAAGGCCAGATCCTGAAGCTGAAGCTCAAATACTTTGGCCACCAAATGAGAAGGGAGCACTCCCTGGAGAAGACCCTGATGCTGGGAAAGATTGAAGGTCAATGAAGAAGGGGACGGCAAAGAATGAGATGGTTAGACAGTGTCATTGAGGCAACGAACATGAAATTGAGCAAACTTCAGCGGACAGCGGAAGACAGGAGGGCCTGGCGTAATCTGGTCCATGGGGTCGCGAAGAGTCGGACTCGACTGTGTGACTGAACAACAACAATGTTAGAAGATAAGCAAGTGAATGAGCCTGAGAAGGCATGGTTGATCGCATTGTTTGGGTTTATGTGGCAGCAAAGTTTGGCATCTGGGTTTATTACAACCTCTGGCACCAGTGTCCATGTTCAAGTTAGATGCTGTATTATCATGGGGGAAGAGTTGTTTGAGATTGGGAGGCTGTCTATGCACAATAAAAGGTTTGCCCCCCCCCCAGTGCTTGTGAAAGAGAACTTTCATTATCCAGTATAGTTTGTAAGTCGCTGGTGATGCGTTGAACTGTTTTGAGAGCTGTATGTGACCGCTAGCAGTGTTCTATTATTGTCTCTTTTGGGCCTTTCCTGCAACAGGTTTTCTCTGGGTACCATTCTGGCTTTGTTAATCTGTTTTTTGACTTCAGCAGGTGGATACTTTAGTTCCAAAAAGGGTTGTTGTAAATTCCTCAGGTAAGAATCTCTGTCTGTAGTATTGGAGCAGATGCAATTGTAGCATAGAGCCTGGCTTCATGCAATGGGTTGTTTGGTATGCTTAGGATACCAAAGTATCCTAAGTAGCTGTTTTATTGCAAAGGAACTTCAGGAACAGACTAGAAAGGGAAATTGCTGAATTGCAAGTTATTACAACACTCAGAACAATAGAATCCCCAGGACTTAACAGGAATATTGCTTTCTTATTTCACTACATATGCTAACTTCATTCACCCCTTACATCTTTATTTTAACCAGTCCCCTGGAAGGGCCATTTTATTTTATCTCTTATTTAGAATAATATATTATTATAGTAGATTGCAATGTAACATAATGAATAGAAGAAACTGGAATGTATTTCTCTAGTCTGGGGACAGGGGAGATAAACCTGCACAACCAATCACACCACTTGAAAGAAAAAAGATGCTGTAAAGTCCCCTCCATGCTTGAGAGGAGACAGATGGTAGGGTCTCAATTAACTATGCTCAGCATTCTACAATTAAGGATACATCAATCTCTAATTTTGACAGATTTATTTCCTTCAATGTTTTCACCCAGAATTGAACCCAAATAAAATGTAACCATATATATTAAGCTTATTATCTCTGTTTGATCTTTGAATATGTTAAACATCTTCATTTTTCCGTATGATGATTTACTGCTCACCTTCTACCTATATGTATTTCCATTTTTGTTTCCATTTCTGTCTTGATTCTAATTGGCTCTTCCTGGCAACTACCCCCCACCCCTCTTCCTATATGTAAGGGTTGAGGAAATTCTATTTCACTGTATCTGAAGTAGTGTGCTTGTACACGAAAGCTTATTTGTTGTTGTTCAGTTGCCCAGTTGAGTCCGACTCTTCGCAACCCCATAGACCACATCACGCCAGGCCCTCCTGTCTTTGACCGTCTTCCGGAGTTTGCTCAATTTCATGTTCATTGCATCGATAACACTGTCTAACAATCTCATCCTTTGCCTTCCCCTTCTTCTTTTTCCTTCGATCTTTCCCAGCATCAAGGTCTTCTCCATTGAGTGCTCCCTTCTCATTTGGTGGCCAAAGTATTTGAGCTTTAGCTTCAGTGCCTGGCCTTCCAGGGAACAGTCAGGGTTGATTTCCTTTAGGATTGACTGATCTGATCTCCTTGCAGTCCAAGGGACTCTCTAGAGTTTTCTCCAGCACCATAATTCAGAAGCATCTATTCTTCAGTGCTTGGCCTTCCTTAAAGTCCAACTTTTGCAGCCATTTATTACTACTGGAAATACCATTGCATTGACTATATGAACTTCTGTTGGCAGAGTGATGTCTCTACTTTTTATTATGCTGTCTAGGTTTGCCATAGCTTTCCTCACAAGGAGCAGGTGTCTTAATTTCATGGCTGCAGTCACCATCTGTTGTGATCTTGGATCCCAGGAACGTGACTTCCCCTTCTATTAGTCAAGAAGTGATGGGGCTGGATGCCATGATCTTAGTTTTTTTGATGTTGAGTTTCAAGCCAACTTTTGCTCTCTCCTCTTTCAGTCTAAGCAAGAGGCTCTTTAGGTCCTCTTCACTTTCTGCCATTAGAGTGGTACCATCTGCATATCTGAGGTTGTTGATGTTTTTCCCAGCAGTTTTAATTCCAGCTTGTGATTCATCCAGGCTGGAATTTTGCATGATGTACTCTGCATATAGATTAAATAACCAGGGTGACAATATACATCCTTGTTGTACTCCTTTTCCTATGCTAAACCAATCAGTCATTCCATGTCCGGTTCTAACTACCACTTCTTAACCCTTATACAGGTTTCTCAAGGGACATGTGATGTGGTCTGGTACTCCCATCTCTTTAAGGACTTGCCACAGTTTGTTGTGATCCACACAATCAAAGGCTTTAGCATAGTCAATGAAGCAGAAGTAGATGTTTTTCTGGTATTTCTTTGCTTTCTCCATAATCCAGCGAATGTTGGCAATTTGATCTCTAGTTCATCTACCTCTTCAAAACCCATCTTGTACTTCCAGCAGCTCTCTATCCATGTCCTGCTGAAGCCTAGCTTGTAGGATCTTGAACATGACCTTGCTATTGTGTGAAATGAGTGCAATTGTGCAATAGCCTGAACATTCCTTGACATTGCCCTTCTTTGGGATTGGAATGTAAACTGACCTTTTCCAATCCTGTGGCCACTGTTGCATTTTCCAAATTTGCTAGCAAATTGAGTGCAGCAATTTAACAGCATCATCTTTTAGGACTTTGAATAGTTCAGCTCGGATATCGTTGTCTCCACTAGCTCCGTTGTTAGTAATGCTTTCTAAGGCCCATTTGACTTTGCACTCCAGGATCTTTGGCTTGATGACAGTGATCACACCATTGTGGTTGTCAAGGACACCGAGATCCTTCTTGTTCTTCTGTATATTCTCACCATTTTTTCCTAATCTCTTCTGCTTCTGTTAGGTCCATAACATTTTTGTCCTTTATCATAGCCATCTTTGCACGAAACGTTCCCTTGATTTCTCCAATTTTCTTGACAAGATCTCTAGTCCTTCTCATTCTATTGTTTTCCTCTATTACTTTGCATTGTTCATTCAAGAAGGCCTCCTTATCTCTCCTTGCTGTTCTCTGGAAATTTGCATTCAGTTGGGTAAATCTTTCATATTCACCTTTGCTTTTCACATTCCTTCTTTTCTCAGCTGTTTGTAAATCCTCATCAGACAGCCACTTCACTTTTTTAATTTCTTTTTCTCTAGGATGGTGCTGATTGCTGCCTCCTGTACAATGCCACGAACCTCCGTCCATAGTTCTTTAGTCACTCTGTCTATCAAATTTAGTCCCTTAAACCTATTCTTCACCTCCACTGTATATTCATAAGGGATGTGATCTAAGTGAAACCTGAATGGCCTAGTGGTTTTCCCAACTTTCTTCAGTTTAAGCCTGAATTTTGCAATGAGTAGCTCATGATCTGTGCCACCATCTGCTCCAGGTCTTGTTTTTACTGACTGTATAGCCCTTCTCTATCTTTGACTGCAAATGATATAATCAGTCTGATTTTGATGTTGCCCATCTGGTAATGTCCATGTGTAGAGTTGCCTCTTAGGTTGTTGGAATAGGGTGTTCGCTATGACCTGCGTGTTCTCTTGACAAAACTCTGTTAGCCTTTGTCCAGTTTCATTTTGTTCTCCACAGCCAAACTTGTCTATTATTCTGGTTATCTTTTGACTTCCTACTTTAGCATTCCAGTGCCCTATGATGATAAGGACATCTTTTTTTGGTGTTAGTTCTAGGAGGTGCTTTAGGACTTCGTAGAACAAGTCCACTTTAGCATCCTCTGCCTCAGTAGTTGGGACATAGACTTGGATTACTGTGATGCTGAATGGTTTGCTTTGGATTTGGACCGAGATCAGTCTGTCGTTTTTGAGATTGTATCCCAGTACTGCCTTTTTCACTCTCTTGTTGACTATAAAGGCGACACCATTTTTTCTATCGGATTCTTGGCCCCAGTAGTAGATATAATTGTCCTCTGAGTTAAATTTGCCCATCCCTATCCACTTTAGTTCACTTATTCCCAAAATGTCGATGTTCAGTCTTGCCATCTCATTTTTTACCACATCCAGTTTACCTTGATTCATAGATCTGACATTCCAGGTTCCTGTGCAGTATTGTTCTTTGCAGCATTGGACTTTCCTTTCACTGTCAGACACATCCACAGCTGAACATCCTTTCGGCTTTGGCCCAGCCACTTCACTCTTTCTGGGGTTACTTGTACTTGCCCTCTGCTCTTCCCCAGTAGCATATTGGACACCTTCTGACCTGAGGGGCTTATCATCTGACGTCATATCTTTAAGCCTTTTGTTACTGTCCATAGGGTTTTCTTGGCAAAGATACTGGAGTGGGTTGCCATTTCCTTCTCCAGTGGATCACACTTGGTCTGAGTTCTCCACCGTGGCCTGTTTGTCCTGAGTGGCCCTCCATGGCATAGCCCACAGCCTCACTGAACCACACAAGCCCCCTTGCCACGTCAAGGCAGCAATCCGTGAGAGGGATGAAAGCTTATACCTTGAATTAAACTTTGTTGGTCTTAAAGGTGCCACTGAACTCAAACTTTGTTCTGCTTCTTCAGACCAACATGGCTACCCACATGAACCACCCTGCCACACATTGTGTTAGTCTCTAAGGTGCTACTGGACTCTTGCTGTTTTCTGCTGCCACAGACAGACTAACATGGCTAAACATCTTGATCCGTTAATGTTGTGTTATATTAGTATCAAATGGAAATCACTGCAGTGTCATAACGCCAACGAGAGACAAGTCAAATTATAAATGTTATAATTGTCCAGATTCTTAATTACAGAAGACTCAATAGCAGGACAATCAGATCAGGAGTGATCACAAATCATTTAGACATTTGGTCAGCCATTTAAGGGATATCTTTTCTGTTTTGAAGAATTTCCTCATATAAAGAATGTCTGGATTTTTTGATGTTTGGCTGTTCAAATTGTGCATTGGTTGCTTATTGTGCAGCTGTGACAGCCGCTGAAAAGGTAAAGAAAAGTTAAGGAAAACAGTTGGGAGGGCAATTCGAAACAGGAGAAAAACAAGGGGGGGCATGCAGCCAAAACTGAAACTTTCCATCGTTACTGCAAGATGAGGTAGTAAAAGGTAAATGACAAATCTACAAGAATAAGAAATCAACAAAATTAAGATGCAACATAAAAATAAAGAGACCAAACGCTATTCACTGTCCCTTCTTTTTATTTTTTACATTTCATCTTCTCTTTATTTTTAAAACTAGGGCCATGATTCATGACCATCCCATGTGCTGCTATATGGATGCAATGTCAGCAGGTGCCAGAAGGCCCCAAGCTAGGGATGCCAGCCTCCAGGGAGCAGCAGGGTTTTTGCAGCTGTTTTTGCAGCTTTTGCAGCGAATGGAAAGCAGGGTTTTAAAGAAATTCCGAGTCCCTTTAAACCCCTGCTTTCTGCTCTATCCATGAACTGCCATGAACCACCACAGACTGCTTTAAAACATTTATGGAAGTTCATGATGGTAAACCTATCACAAACTTCTGTTCATGAACCACGAACAGGGCAAAATTTGTGATGAATTTTGCTTTATGGTTCAGTTCGTGCCCATCCCCAGTTAGGACTGCTCTGACTTGGATAGCTCATCAGATCTCAGAAGCTAAGCAGGGTCAGCCTTGGTTAATACTTGGAGAGGAAACCACCAAGGAAGTCCAGGCTTGCTCCACAGAGGCAGGCAATGGCAAACCATCTCTGAATGTCTCTTGTCTTGAAAACCCTACAGAGTTGCCATAAGTTGGCTGCACCTTGATGGAGAGGGGGAGAGAGAGAGGGAGGGAGGGTGGGTGCATTCATATGTGCAGCTAATCCCGCCATTATGCCGGCTCAAATTTGATCCAGATCTTTTAAATCCATCCTTGCATGAACAGACATCCCCCATGGGAATCACCTTACCATGCGTTGCTTCTGCTGTGGATTGTCCAGACGGCATCCACTGAAGGAGGTGCACGCGGTGGGTTTTTTTTTAAAAAAAACAACAAAACTTTTTGTGCATGCATATAGGCATGACTGTGCCTCCTTGTAGATCTGAGGCACTTGCAGGGATGGACTAAAAGAGTCCCGGCCATCCCCCTTGCCATTGAGATCATGCTCAATGGAGGGACTATTTTGCATGTTAGAAGACTCATCCTCCCTCCAGGTTCCATCCCATTAACCGATCATCCTTAAAGTGACAGGTCATTCATAAACATTAAATTCTTTGTGGCGCTGAATTGGGGTTCCACAGCGTCATTTTTAAATGTGTTTAAGCACATATTGGGTAGTGATTTTTTAAAAATCATGACCGCTCGGGATGGTCTGACATCAGACCACCCTGACAGGAGGATTGCACATTAGTGGCACGATCAGATGGGTGAAAGTCTGCTATTGTCCCGTCTGGCCTGGAAAGCTCCGGATTTAAAGAGCTATCTTTTAAGTCTGGTTACGAGGCGCGGCAAAACAGGATGTCTACAGAACAGGGACGTTTCCCAGAGATTTGTGTCTGGTCGTTCCACTTAAATCCACCAGGAAATTGTGCATGTTGCAGATCTAAAGAGCTGTCTGATCAGGACCAGAGATTAGAATAATGGTGAGGGGGGTATGGAAAAACTTGGAGGAAAGGCACAAAACATATATAGTACAATTTAAAAGTATTTTGAGTGCTCCCTAAAAAAGGGGAACCTTATTGCATATTTGAGGGTTCTCCTCACGATCAAATCGCAGTTGTTAGAAGAGGGATGTTCACAGATCACTGAACTTGGTTTATTTTCATGCAGTATCACTTATAGAGGTGAGAAGAATCTGTTTGTGTGTGTGTGTGTGGGGGGGGATTAGATGGCTGTTTGACTGCTGTAGTTACAACTCTGTCTTTTCAAGGTAATGGTATCATGTGTTTTGCTTCTCCTGGCATACACTGTTAGTGCTGAAAGGGTTTTTTTTTAATGAAAGAGCAGAAATGGAGGCTCAGGATTTCAAGTAGGTACTCAACATGGCTGTTTTTATTGTGAGCAGTGAGCTGGGCAAAAACCTCTTTCAATGTGTTGAAACCTTTTCTCTGTGCCTCCTGAAGCAGAGAGGGGGGGGGGGATCATATGATGCCACTGTTAACAGGCTCAGTCATTTTGAGATCAGCATAGAGACACCCCAATCTGAAACTGTTTCTGTGGAGAGCACGGTCTTATCGTGCACCAAAGGAAATGGACACCCTGAATTACAAGCAGAATGTTGCTTTTATTGGCGAATGTCAGGTGTTTTCATATTTAGGATGCCCGACTGGTAGAGGCACAAAGAATAAACTGTAAGGAATTTGATGTCTTTCAGTTACCTGTCTATAAGTCTGGAAGACACTTCTCATCTTCAATTTTTTAATGAATTTATTCATTGACATTGTGGCTGAAAAAACACAATGATGCCTTGTGTTAAAGAATAATGTTCTTAGTTCAATTCAGTGTATTCAAGGAGAGTGTCCAAAAAGGTCTCTGGCTGCAGAATTCTCAAACTCTGAGATTAGAAGATGTGTTTTGTGTGTATAGGAGCTATAGGAGCCAGTTTGGTGTAGTGGTTAAGTGTGCAAACTCTAATCTGGGAGAACCGGGTTTGATTCCTCACTCCTCCACTTGCACCTGCTGGATGACCTTGGACAAGCCATAGTTCTGTCAGAGCTGTTCTTGAAAAAGAGCAGTTTCTGTCAGAGCTCTCTCAGCCCCACCTACCTCACAAAGTGTCTGTTGTGGGGAGGGAAAGAGAAAGGAGTTTGTAAGCTGCTCTGAGACTCCTTTGGGCAGTGAAGGGCGGGGTATAAATCCAATCTCCCCCTCCTCCTCCTCCTCCTATATCTTCACCACAAAAATGGATTTGTCTTTTGTTGTTGTTGCCATTAAGTCCCAGCTGACTTATGGCAACCTCGTAGGGTTCTCAAGGCAAGAGACATTCAGAGGACTCTGGTATTCCTTGGTGGCCTCCCATCCAAATACTAGCTGGGGCCGACCCTCTTATATTTGTCTTATATCAGTTCAAATGTCTTGACTTCTCCCAAATAATTCTGAAAACTGTGGTTTCATAAGGGGTGAATTCTCAATCAGAAATCCCCTAGCTTTCTCTGGAAACAAAACAAAACTACAGTTCCCACATACTTCAATAGTGGCAACTGAGCTCCACTTCCACCAACAAATTACCTCAGAAAAACTGCTTTTTTCAGCTTTCTCAGAGAAATCTTGGCAAAGGCTTGGACACTTTCAAAGCTTTTTATTGAGAGAACGAAGAAAGAACAAGCCTGTGGTAGGGCTGAACCCAGGGACAGAAACCTAATTTGAGGGAAAACAGGAGGATCTGAGAACCATTTTTTTCCTCATGAGAACCTGGATGCTCAGGGGATCCCTAGTGCCACCAGAACCCCCTCAAGCCCTGAACTTCCAGATCAATAGACATTAGCCACGGAACCTGCCTCAAAAGCCATCACACAGGAGACTGTGGCGATCTTCTCACCTAGAGACAGCTGTGCCTAAACCACGTATGATCAGGTATGATCAGCAGCCCCTAGGCTTTCCTTCCATCTAGTAAAATCATTGGAGGCGGCAGGCCCCTCAAGGAAACAGTCTTGCTCAGGAGAAGATCTCCACTTTCAGCCTGTGCTCCTGCTGCTCATCAAGGCTGATGTTCCTGCATATACAGCTCCTTGCAGGATGAGCCCCCCAGAAAGAAAACTCAGAATGGGCAGGGATGCTTCTCTCTAGGACTGTCTAAACCTCCGTCTGCAGTCAGTCTTGCTGGATCAACTGCTTCATACAGTTCAGCTTGTTTGACCATGAAGCATTTGTTTGACATTCTTCTGAACTAGCAAACCTGACCCAGAACTCAGTGCTGCTTGAGTTGGGGAGGGGGTGCTGCCAGACCTGGTTAACCACGTGCTCCCTGCTTTCCCACCTATCCCTGCACTATTCCGAAACTAGCTGTAGCCAAAGAGTGGAATTTGAGGGAATTCTTGGAAGTTGCAGCAACTTCATCTTCAAGTCATACATCTTCAAGGATAATTTTGAGCATGGGCAGGGAAGAATACATTAGCACCAAGGTGTATGAGGAACAGATGTTTCAGTATCTACACTTTAATCTATTATACAGATAACCTCACAAAGGAGATGAGGAGGCAGCTATCTAAGTTGGTTGAAAAGGGGTGGCTAAAGTCGACACTGAGCATGGAATCTTGGAGCGATTGATTCAAAAAGTCTCACTGCTTTCCAAACTTGTGGAAATTAATATCTGAAAACATTCACCCCACGTTCTGATGCTAACACTAGAACATTGTCTGAGGGAAAGGAATGTCAGTTTCAATAGTCAGTTTAAGCCATGTAGGTAAGGTCCAATTCGACAACTCTGTCTTCAGGTTTTCTGCTTTTTTTGGTCTGTGAAAACGTGAGGGCCAGAAACGTACTTTTTTAAAAATACAGGACTATAAAAAGACAACAAGTTCTGTCCTCAGACAATGGTGGCTGCTCTTGTTGCCTCATATACCTAATCATTTTTGACCATAGTTTCATTGCTGGGGGGCATACAACTGATGTTGTTAACTCCTGTCAGGAATCTATGTACAACAGGGACTACAATAGCTATTAATAGTTGCTCTGCCAGCCTGCCAAGTAGAATTATTTACTTCGCTTTTGTGACCAGCCGAACAGTCCCCTCAGAAATGGCTTTTGAACATCCTCTACATTTCAAAAGAGGTTTGCCACGTAACACATGAGGGGATACTGATTGGGAAAAATAAGCCCTTTCGGGGGGTTGGAATTCACTATGCTGACACGGGCCGTTTTGATTAGACCTCCCCAGGCTTTCGGTCCTGTCCATTTAGAAGATATTTAAGTGACAGCACAGTTGTTTGCTTCAAGTTCAGCACCCATTCTCTTACCATCAAGGTGATGGAAGGTTTGAAACAAAAGCCTGACACCACCAACCCACTGGTTTTTCAAAAGTGGTTTTGCCATCAAGCCACACCTGACTGATGGCAACACCCGTGCGGTTTTCAAGGCGAGAGATGTTCAGAGATGGTTTGCTCTGCACAGCAACCCTGGTATACCTTTGGTGGCTTCCCTTCCAAATACTGACCCGGGCCGACCCTGCTTTGCTTCTGAGATCTGATGAGGTCGGGCTAGCCTGCAACATCCAGGTCAGGGCAAAAAGTTTCTAGTATTACTAAAATATTTCCAACATGAATTGAAGGCTTTCAAGGGCCAGAGAGCCTGTATAAGTATGCTAAATCTCAACATCTGATATAGAGGGATGAGGGCTTAAAAGCTCACCCTCTTATTACTGGATTTTTTTTTAAAAAAAAAAAAAGATGTTCAGACTGAGCAGCGTTTTAAAGCCTTCTTGAAGATCCATTAGAGTTTGCTGTATGAGAGAGATCACAAAAAGTTTTTTTTGTTTTGTTTTTTAAAAAGGAAGAAAGAAATCTGGCTGGGAAGGAGGTGTTTTTAATCCTCCCCCCCAACACATTATAAGGCCAGATATAGTAAATTCTAAACACCTCTTTAGTTCTTGGAAGACTTGCAAATATGTTGACAGGGTTTTAGGTTACTGGGGAAGTTTAATAAAATTCGGTACCTGTGATCTGATTGATGGAGATATATATATATATATATATATAAAGATATCTACACTTTCCTAACCACGTCACTCTGATTATATATTGCAGTCGGAAGGAAGGAAGGAAGGAAGGAAGGAAGGAAGGAAGGAAGGAAGGAAGGAAGGAAGGAAGGAAGGAAGGGAGGAAGGAAGGGAGGGAGGGAGGGAGGGAGGGAGGGAGGGAGGGGAGAAGACCGTAGAAGAATTTTTGAAGGAATCCTGAAAATAAGAGCCTCCTCCTCTGTCTAAAACCACAACTACACAAGATGTTGAGTCTTATCCATCCATTCATTATCGGGGCTCTTTTTGTAGCAGGAACTCCTTTGCATATTAGGTGACATGCCCCTAATGTAGCCAATCCTCCAAGAGCTTACAGAGCTCTTCTTACAGGGGCTATCGTAAACTCTTGGAGGATTGGCTACATTAGGGGGGTGTCGGCTAATATGCAAAGGAGTTCCTGCTACAAAACGAGCCCTGATCAATGTTATGGATGACAGCTGTGTCAGCGTCATAAGAGAATACCCCCAAATATAAAAACCAGAGTTCTGAAATTCCATGGTTTGTATAAGCCCCTGTAAGACAATACACTAACAATTGTAATGAATGGGGAAAACACTTGCTGGCAAATTTGCAATTGTGATCCTCCCATTGTTCTAAAACTGCACATGCTACCAAATGGAAACACGAGTTACTACTGTGGAGTAGGTGTTTCCACTGAGGGCCAGTGTGATAGTGGCTAGAGTGTCAGACCAGGATCTGGAAGACCCAGTTTTCAATCCCTGCTCTGCCATGAAAGCCTGCTGGTTGACTTTGGGCCAGTCATTCTTTCTCTCAGTGTACTTTGTCTCACACGGTTGTGGTGGGGATAAAGTTGAGGGGAGGGGAATGATGTCAGCTGTCTCAGGTCCTCACTGGGGAGGAAGGCTGGGTAAAAATGGAGTTTCACCCTTCCTGCAAGAACCCCGTCTGCCCTTGAAAACTACTGCAGAGGGTCAGAGCATCCAGAGCAGAAAGACTTGTATCATGGGAAGGGGAAGCACAAGCAAGAGGGTCAGAATCATCCTCCCTCAAACCTTAGTGAGAAGACCAAACTCTGCAAAACTGAGTTCAGCCTGTGTTGGGTGGGGGAGGTGTCCTGATGAATCCCTTTTCCTCCTGGAGTCCCTATGCCATGTGACATACTATTATGAAGCTCCCAACCCTAATCAGATGATTTTTGGGGCTTGCATAAGGCTTTATAGGGTAGGAGGGACATGCTGAAACTCACTTCCATGAACTTGTTCTGTGTATGGAAGCGCTGGATTCCATGCCATGAATTTAATTTGCTCCCACATCTCTTCACTAATGTCTATCAAAACATAGTAATATTCTATGACAATACAGTATAGTTCATTTGCGTTGGTTTTGCTCCACCAGCCACCATTTTGAATTGTGTCCTGCTTCCTGGACACAATCTGGGAATTGATAATTTACCAAGCTTTTGGGATGTATCCAAAGGAAATGAATTGTGCCACCACTGTCTGTCTTTTGCTGTCCAGCCCAATTGTTAAAATGCACATGTTTAAAAGGAAAGAAATCCATTTGAGATTTTTGACTTGAGACTAGATACTTAGATGTCTCTATATCTCTCTGTCTGCCCATGAACCTACCTAATCTTGCAGTTAGTTCTTGCAGTCACTTCATAAAAAGATGACACTGATTGTAAGCTAGTTAATGCTAGTCAGTTAAAGGATGCATGCAACTGTGCAGATACAAAGAGAGGGCAAGCTGCAAGTGATTTAGTTCTGGACAAGCAGATCACTTTAATTACCTTTCCATGACCCTGAGGGTTATGTGCCTCATCTAAAGTAGCTGGGAAGATTACTAAAGCACAACCTGGCCCTGTAACAAAAGTGGCTACTGCTCAGACTATTAAGTATAGTGCTCAAAATGGATTTCAACAAAAATCATTGAGGCAATCTGATCAGAGTGTAATTCAGGCTATTCCATCAAGTTCTCGTGACAATGGTGTCCATGTCTTTTCAACATGTCTAATTCCCATGACCTTACTCCACCTCTTTGGCTGCTGCCCGAAGTCAGTCCATAATATCAAGCCATATATAAATTGTAGTGGGAGTTACAGAGCAGGAAGGGGGACTGTGATTTTACTATAGGATGAAAGCCACATGTTTAGTGTAATCTGTAGTTCTGACCTTGGACATGATGGTTTTGGACACTATGAAGCCAAAGCTATGTGATTTTATGACCATGAAGTTTGGTTTTCCACAGTGATATGTCTTTAAATATCTCTTAGAACAATTAACACTTGGCAAATGCTTTATAGGATGAGAAAATGACATCAATACCTATCTAAATATGGTAAGAAGAGTCAAATCATTGTTATGATCTTAAAGTAGTTGGTTAGGGTACTTTTCCTATAAGTTCTCGGATGCTTTGCTGAATTGTGAAATGCATGTCAATCATTGTGCGTGTGTGCGTGTATTTAAAGCTCTGATGAAATTAATTTAGCAAAAGAATTCAGTTAACTATAAGGGTATTTTTGAACAAAGTAATTAAGAAAGAAATCACAGTACAAAGCAGGTAATGAAGTAAACACAAAGAATATTAAAAATATTTCAATCATGTTAAGGAGGATTTGGAATAATTATTTTTAAAAGTTTTAACTGATGAAGATGCAATCCATCAGAATATGTATATATATATATATATATATATATATATATATATATATATATATATAATGTGGATTGCTGGTGAAATTAAATGGGATCTGCCAAGGGAGTAAATCCTTCTCAAGACTAGTTCTCTGCCCAAGTCACCCAAGCAGGGACAGCACAATAGAGGCCAGACTGGCATTTTGCAGTGGGAGCCAGTCGTTGCACAAAAGCCCTGGAAGAAACTGTTCCGGGGTTTCCCAGTCACACGGAGCCGTCTGATGCGGGAGCTTACCAGGATGAGGCACGCCAGAGCATTCAGACTGCTGGCTTTTCCCATTCGCACTTCACCAATTGGGGGAAGATCCCGGCACTGCATTAGGCGGTAGAGCGGAACACGGCCAATTAAACTGCTGCTGCTGTTCCGGCTTGCTCCCGGTCACACATTGGGGAAGCGGAATGCAGTGACATAAAGGCACTCTTCAGGATTTGCCACCACTTTACTGAGGTATCTTTTTAACACGGGGGATAAGCAGAACGATACAGGTTGCCTATGGCTGGGGAACACCAGGCAGATGTGCCTGTGTGAATGCCCCCTTTAATTCGCTTGGGAAACAGGGCTGGAACGTGGCTCTCACAGGGCTAATTGCCAGTCTGAACTCAACCAGAGAGTTTATCAAGTGTAATTTGGTGGCCAATAGAACCTGCAGCAAATGCCACCTACTGGATCCATGCCACTACAGCTTGTGTCTGAGCCTAACCCCTGCAGACAGTTATTGGTGCCAGTGGGGCTTGGTTTACTCCACAAGAGAGCATCATGTGTGATCCTGTCGATATACATGTATGCCATTGTGCAATCAGGGCAACATGCATATTTTCTATCTTTACTACAAGTAGAATTTTGCCAACCATCAGGTAGGGCCTGGAGGTCTCCCAGAATTACCTGGAGTTGACAGCCGTAGGTACACGTGATCAGAAACTCATTTTTTTCTGGGTATAAATATTTGTGCATATCGAAGCTGGAAAATAAATGCATCACCCTAGTCACACAACATGGTATATGTGCATGTTAAGAGGATTGTAGCGTTCTCAACCCAGTACTATAGGGATCATCCCATGTGAATTCCAGTGCAGGCCTGATAAGAATGGTACACATGGGGGCATGTCCATGTGATGACTGAACTGGCATGATTTCCCCTTGCCATTTTCTTGAAGAGGACAAATTGCCTTATTGATCCAGGGGTCCTTGGAAGAGATTGGTTTTCTGGACCCATTTCAGTCTGGTTTAAGGCCAGGATTTGGAACAGAGACTGCATTGATCACTTTGGTTAATAACCTCTATCAAACACTAGACAGGGGAAATGTGATCCAGCTAGTTCTGCTGTATCTTTCAGCAACCCTTGATACTGTTGACTGCAGTCTCCTGCTGATCCGTCACTCAGCACTGGACTAAGGGGCACTATATTATTATGGTTTGAGTCCTACCTGGGGGTGAGATCAGTCTCAGAAGATAGTGTTGGAAGATTCCTGGTCTGCCCCATAGCCCTTGAATTGTGGGATTCTGCAGGATTCCATCTCATCCCCCATGCTATTTAATATTTATGTGGAACCACTAGGAGAGGTCATCAGGCGATATGAGCTATGATGTCACCAATATGCTGATGACACTTAGCTCTACCTTTTCCCCCTATCTAATTCCAAGGATGCACTGGTGCTTGGAGTCAGTAATGTGCTGGATATGGGCAAACAAGCTGAAACTTAATCCTGACAAATCAGAGGTTCTGTAGGTTAATAAAAAAGACAGACCAAGGACTTCAGATCTTCCCTGCCTTGGATGGGGTTATATTCCCCTTGAAAAACCAGGTTCACAGCTTGGGAGTTCTACTTGGCACAGTGGTCACCACAGAAAACTGTGGCTGCTGTGGCTTGGGGTGTTTTTGCCTAGCTCCAGTCGGTGTGTCAACTGCATTTGTTCCTGGTTCAGTTAGATCTTACCACAGTGATCTATGCCTTAGTTACAACTAGACTGGACTATTGCAATGCGCTCTACTTGGGGCTACCCTTGATGAGTGTTCAGAAGCTGCAGCTAGTGCAGAATGATGTGTTTAGATTGCTCATTGGGGCCAACTACTGGGACCATATGTCCCCAATACTGCAGCAATTACACTGGCTACCGACCTGTTCCAAACCCCACTTCAATGTTGTCCTTTAAAGTCCTACATGGCTTGGGACTGGGTTATCTGAAGGACCATTTTCTCCCATGTGTCCCTTTCCAGGAATTAAGATACAGGGAGATGCCCCCCTGACCATCCCACCAATTAAAGATGCTCATTTGATTAGGTACATGAGAGAGGCCCTTTTCCATGGTAGCTTCACAGTTATGGAACAACATCCCATCCCCAGGGAGGTGCCCCCACCCTATATTGTTGATCTTCAGGAGGCAGCTGAAGACAGTTTTATTTTGATTGACTTAGCCTTTATTATGGGCAGCCCGAACGAGTTTTTAAACTGTGACTTTTATGGGTTTTATAATACTGTTTTTATTATGTTTTTTTAAAAATAATTTATACTGTAAGCTGCCTTGAGTTCTGTGAGGGAAAAAGTAGCTATTTTTTTTAAAAAAAAACATTTATTGCAAATTTAAATCTCATTAATGCACTAAATAATCTTATTAACCTTAAAATCTTACATACTTAATAATCTTACAAGAAAAAAGAAGACACAAAGAGGGGGAAAGGTGGGGGAATTGAACTCTTGACGGATTTGGGGCACGCACACATGCGTGTGTGTGTACATATGTCAAAACCATCAAGACTTCAACCACACATAGCTAGAACAAAGATTCCAAATGTACTGTTAAGATTGCTACAAAATATCTTCAATTCCATTTTATTTGCATGTGTTCGAGCATATGTAAAGATATGTGAAGTGACACTAAATACCAAGTTAAGGTTATAGGGTCAACAGTTATAAAGCAATAAATATGTCAAACTAGCAGATACATGTCTAAAGGTGCCTTTTCGAATTGTGGGGTGTCTGGGATTCCAGTGGGGTATAATTGTTTTACAACTGTTGACCCTATAACCTTAACTTGTTATTTAGTGTCACTTTACATATCTTGATCATCATCACATTGCATGTTAATTTGCTGTTCGTTCTCTGGCTATAAGTTTGAACCTTGCCTGCCATTCTAACGTATTTGATAAAGTGTGTGTGCACACGAAAGCTCATACCTTGAATAAACCTTTGTTGGCCTTAAAAGGTGCCACTGGACTCTAAATTTGTTGTACTGCTTCAGACCAACACAGCTGACTAACTGGATCTATATATATATTTAGGCAACCAGAATGCCATGGAAGAGAGGAATGTACTCTCTCCTACATCACCCAGATTGCCCTACTACACAGGTAAATATTTGAACCAGGCCTTAGATGTAACATGGTTGCCACTTATTAATAGTAACATGGAAGTTTGAATCCAACTAGCTTTTTCACTGGTAAGAATGGGTGAAGGGGGTCTTCTTGGACCACCCAGAAAGACAATGCTGGGGATCATGGGACCAGACCTGCATGGACAAAAGGCATAGGCCCATGGGGAGTATAGTAAGGAGGGGAATTTGGCAAGATTGGGCTAGCTATGTCCAATCAGATAGGTGTAAGAATCAGCCTATGTCATTAGCTAATGGTGATTACCACCATTCTAAAAAAAAGTCAAACATATACCAATTATTCAGGATGGGCTTAAGAATATCTCTCATTTCAGTCCTCCGCTGCCTACAATAATTGTTTCACAGGTTTCAATGAGAAGGGAAGAAGAGAAAGATCTAAATCACAGAGTTGTTTTTTTTTTTTTTTAAGCCAGCTCCCATTAATAAGTGTTCAGTTAGAAGAGCTTTGAGAAAGTTGGGAGGGGAGGGGAAAACAAAACAAAAACAAACTTCCCTGGTAGCAATTTTAGAATTCTATAAGGACGGGCCTGTAGAGGCTTGAAATGCTTTGGGCATTTAAAGGGGGGGGAATTATATTAAAAATATTCACAAGCACCTTTGGAACGGCTCCTTTGTCACATTTATGCCTCACAAAAATTTCATTTAACAAGGGAAGGTGTTGGATTCCTGAAAGGGCTGTGGGATTTCAGGAGCAGTAAATTTCAAACTCTCCCCCTCCTCTGCATCCCCAAAGCACCTGCTACACAGCTTGTATTAGAAACAATGACAGACCATAAGCTATAGCACCATTAAAGTAGGAAGTTTAGAGCGGCATGCTGCTTTGCTTTAGCAGGCTGAGAAAGAAAAGGGGGGGGGGGTTTCTGAAATTTATGGCAGCCTTGCTAGGTTTATCGCACAATGCGTTCTAAATACTTCAATCTTGTTTTCATGAATACTAAATTGCAAAAAACATTACTGTTTGCAGACTGTCATGCCCCGCTGTAATGAAAGCTACCCTGATATAAATTGCATTTTATCAGTGTTAATCAAGGATCATCATATTTGATTACAAGGTTTCTCTGTTCATCTCCAGTTTATCCCCTCCCCCCCATCAGTCAACACCGAAGGCTGCTTTCATTCAGAATGCAAAACCGTTCTGTTCCAGGTTTACAAGAGTGGAACAAGTTTGGGATCTGTCGTGGTTAATATGAGTCGAATACAGAATGTACAATATGATGCACGCTTATGCACGTTCAGGTAAAAGGATGGGAAATTCCCAAAGGCACTGCGTCTGAAGGAGTTTGGGTGCATTCTCCAGTCAATATGCAGACTCTCCATGTGATGTTGGAGAATGGACCCAAGTGGATAATGCCAACTGAGTAGAATATGCATTGAATGGTCATGGTACATCTTTCCCACTTGGTGACTGTGTTGACTTCTTTGACAACATACAAAGTTTATGTGGAGGCTATCAGTCTATAGTGGGGAATGGATCCTTCATTATTTTACATTCCTGGATGTCTATGCTTGACATCTGTACTTGAGAGCCAGTTTGGTGTAGTGGTTAAGAGTAGCGGACTCTGATCTGGAGAACCAGGTTTGATTCCCCCACTCCTCCATATGCAGCCAGCTGGGTGACCTTTGGTCAAGTCACAAGTTCTCTCAGAGTTGTTCTCTCAAAAGCAGTTCTCTCAGAGCTCTCTCAGCCCCACCTACCTCACAGGGTGTCTGTTGTGGGGAAAGAAAGGGAAAGGAGATTGTAAACCACCCTGAGACTCCAAGTGAAGGGCAAGGTATAAATCCAATCTCCATCCCCTCCTCCTCCTCTTCCACTGAGCAGTGTGTAAAAGCAGCTTGAGAGAGCAACTGTGGTGTAGTGGTCAACATGCAAGGGTAGGATTTGGAAGATCTGGATTCAAATTCCCACTCAGTTATGAATCATACTGGGAGAACTTGGACCAATCATTCTCTTTCACAGCAAAACCTTCCTTACTGTGCACTGTTGAGTATCCCTGTGGGTCCCTGGGCAAATATTTCCCCTACAACCCCTCTCATACCACCCAAACCCAAGCCAATATAATATAAAACCATCTTCATGACTTATTAATCTCCACAGACCCCAAAAGCTGATCCAGGGGCCCAGGAATTTTGTCCTTTTACTCCTCCCCATAAGTGACACTGACCCCACAGGGTTGTTATAAAGAAAAAAAAATGGAAGAGGGCAGCCAGGGGGTGGCCAACCTTCAAATGGGACCTGAAGATCTCCTGGAATTACACCCAATCCTCAAAGATCAGTCCCCGTGGACAAAATGGCTGCTTTGAAGAGTGGACTCTATGGCAGTATACCCCGCTGAGGTAACTCCCCTCCCCAACCCCTGCCCTCCACAGGTTCCACCCCTAAATCTCCAACCCAAGGGAAGAGCCATGTATGTTGCCCTGAGCTCCTTGGAAGAACGGCAGGATAAAAATGTGACTGATTAATTGCTTTAGAAGCTGCCAGTCCATACATATATTGTCATGCCTTTGTCATAGTTTGTTGTATTCCATGCATCAGGCATGTGTGCACCCTCAGTTATCCCCTCATGCAATATATATATATATATATATATATATATATATATATATATATATATCAGGGGGAAGGAATTAATGTGTATGTCACAGCTGGAAACCCACAGGCCTCTGGATGGTGTTGCACATTACAATCTCCCCTGCTGAAGAAACGTTTGGTGTTGTCACCTTGACAGATCTAAATATCTGCTTCGAGGAGGGCAGAAGGGAATGACAATGAAACTGAACTGGGGTTACCAATTCCAGCTTGCAAAACTCCTGAAGATTTGAGGTCACTCCCTTCCCCAGACCCTACCCTTCCCAGCCTCCTCCCCCAAATCTCAAATAATTTGCCAACCAAGAATTGGCAGTGCCATAGTGTTATCTGGGGCAGTGGTCTCCATTCATTCCATATTCAAAGTTGGAAATTAGGGGGATGGGTTCTGGACCTTGTCACTCTTTCTGCAATATCTATTGATACTCAAAGTTGTTTTCACTTTTCTGTAGCACTTCACGTGTTACTTGCTAAATACTATAATCAAGCCCCCGAGACACAATGAAGAGCACTTCACAGAAATGTGTAACATAGGTATGTGAATATCAGAGGTATCTATTAGATTGTGCCCATTATCACTGGTAAACATTGTCCTAATCTACCCCTCTCTGCTGTACCTAGCAAAACTTTAAAATGAATTTTAAAATATTTTATTTCAAGTTAAACTTGGCTGTCTACTGTAGTTGCTCAAATATATGTATGTTAGTAATCCATTGACCAAGATACAGAAACAGAAATCCTACCTTCTTGGTTACCTGAGGTAATAATTTCTTACCACAGGTGACAAGTGGTTCGTAAGAACACCAGGAGATGATAACACCTTCATAAGATGGTGATCATAAAAACACCTTCTGGATCAGACCAAAGGGCCAGGAAGTCCAAGATACTGTTTCCCACAGTGACTAACGAGATGCTCCCAGAAGGCCTGTAACCTGGGCATCCTCCCTAATAGTATTCAGAGATACACTGCTTCAAGTTAAGGCCCCATCAGATCATTATGACATTATTATTGATGGATCCATCTTCCATTAATGTGTCTAATCAGCTTTTAAAGCCACAAGCTAGCAGCGATCACTACATCTCATGGCAGTGAATTTCATAAGTTAATTATCTTTTGCATGAAGAAATATTCCCTTTTGTCTGTTCTAAATCTTCTGCCTGTCAACTTCATTGGGTGCCCTAAAGTTCTAGCATAATGGCAGATACAGTTCTCTATATCCTCTTCCTTCATACCATTCATAATTATGCTTGTTCAAAGCTCACCTCTGCATAGGTCTCATAATTGTTGTACAGTGATTAGTGTGCTGGAGTGATGAGTGGGAGATGGGGAATGATGTTACATAACATTGGATGTTGATGTGGAACTCTAGGATATGGGCAGACTCTATGGTGATGTGATGTTACTTCACAAAGCCACTTTCTAAAAACATCCTGTTACTCTGCTGGCCACCACTGTGCCAGTGGCCACCAGCAAGAGAAGCCAGGAGGTCTCCTGAGCTGCACCATAACCAGGGCTCTTTTTGTAGCAGGAACTCCTTTGCATATTAGGTGACACACTCCTAATGGAGCCAATCCTCCAAGAGCTTACAGAAGCCCCTGTAAGAAGAGTTCTGTAAGCTCTTGGAGGACTGGCTACATTAGGGGTGTGTTACCTAATATGCAAAGGAGCTCCTGCTACAAAAAGAGCCATGACCATAACCAAGAAGGCCCAGGTTTAAATACACATTTTGCCATGAAGCAAAGTGAGTGACCCTGAGACAGTCATTCTGTCTTGGCCTAACCTAGATCACAAGGTCGTTCTGGAGCAGTGTTTCTCAGCCTGTGGATCAGGACTCATAAGTGGATCAGGAAGTCTCAGAAAGTGGGTTGTGGGACAGCTACTCCTGTTCTTTCCATTGCTCTCTTTTGTATTTTGGAAACCCTGTTGTACATTATTTGATTCCTCCCCCCTCCACTGCATGTATACATTAATCAACTAAAACATATCCTGATAGTTACCAGAGTTTCTTAGAATCTTAGGGGTGGTTAGGGGATTAATAGAGAAGGGGAGGGCTGTTCAAATGCAAAGGCTATTGATATTAGAATGGCACTTCCCTGGGGTTCTTAATGAGGACAGCTGCACCCTTTGTGTGATTTGTTCTCAAAAACATCTAGTTAGCCACCATAGAAAATGGACTTGTGGGCCATCATACCGAAAAGGCTGGGACCTGCTATTCTGGACAATAACACAGGGGAGGGAACCATATAGCTTCCACTGATCCATGCTCAACGGAGTTTGAGATTGGAGTCTTCTAGAGCCTGTCACACTCCTGTTAAATAAGTGTAGCTGTGCCATAGAAAAAGACCAAATGTTCTAGTCTCAGAAAGTTAATTTCTAAAAAAAAAAAATGCTGCCGTATCTGCAGAGCTACCTTGTGAATGCCTCTGAACCCATTCTCAGAGTGTTGACAGTGGGGAAAATGCCCCAGCCGTTCATTTTCTGCACAAATGGGAGGCAGATCTGCATTAAAAGCCCAGCACTGTGAAACTGTTGCTATCCCTACAGGTATCTAAATACAGTTCGCTTTGCCTAGTACTAAACTTCTTCATTGTGTTGACATTTGCAACCCAGGAGGACAGTCACACTCCACTGAGCTATCTGAGACTTTGGTTCAGCTGTATCAATTGTCCTGGAATCTTATTTCCCAGTTTACAAAAGCTAAACTACCTTTGGCAACTTATTTGAAGAAAGCAATCTGCGTGCTTCGTTGCTTCCACCCCCACCCCCTACCAATATGCCGCTTTCTGGGGCATTCTCGGAAGGACCTTTTTAAACAAGTACATTCATGGGAGACAAAAGGTTTCTGCCTTCCCAAGCTGTACCAGAAGAGAGAGACATAAATTTGAAAATAATTGTGTCCCAGTCTTTCATTTATTTGACCACAAATGTGATTGCAGGTCCACATATCCCCATCCTAGTAATATATGACCTATGGGAGCGGGAGGTGTTTATAAAGCTTCCCTGCCAGGTCACTTGGAAGCAGGGCTGCTAAGACGGAGAGAATGAGAGTACAAAATCACTCAGATGGATTAGTGGAAGGGAAGGAAGATTCCGGGTAGTCCCTGTCCAGGGTTGCCAGTTCCCAGGGCTAGGTGAGGGTTCCCCGGTTTTTGGGGCTGGCTGGTGGGGGGAACCTCACCCCCAAACAGCCACATCCCGTTGTGATATACCTGATGCAATGACATCACAGAAGTGATGTCATCACATTGGCAACATCGCAGGGGGCACTCTGGCTTGAGGGTAAAACTCAAAGTTTGCCCTCAAACCATGGAGTTTTGCCCTCAAACCAGAGTGCTGCTACATGGCATTGCTGACTTTATGATGTAACTTCTGGTTGACATCATCGTGTTGGGTACACTGCACAATGTCCCCAACCCCTCCAGGAATGCCCCCCCCCCAATCCCCCTGCAGGCAACAAGGTAGGACCCGGCGATCCCCTCCACACCCCCACTTGCTCTCTCACTTGGGGTTGCCAACTCTGGGTTGAAAAATTCATGGAGATTTGGAGGGGGGGATGGAGCCTAGGGATGACAGGGTTTGGGCAGCGGAGGGACTTCAGCATGGTATGATGCCACAGAGTTCACCTTCCAAAGCAGCTGTTTTCTCCAGGGCAACTGATCACTATCATCTGGAGAGCAGCCGTATTTCTAGGATATCTCCAGGCACTGCCTGGAAGCTGGCAGCCATTCACTTGGCTATGATTATCCGCAACCTCAGCCTTCAGTAACAGTCAGAAATCTCCCTAGTAAAGGTAAAGTTTTCCCCTTGCTCAAAAGCCAGTCAAATCCGACTTTAGGGGGCGGTGCTCATCTCTGTTTCCAAGCCGAAGAGCCAGCACTGTCGGAAGGCGTTTCCATGGTCATGTGGCCGGCATGACTAAATGCCAAGGCGCACAGAATGCTGTTACCTTCCTACCAAAGCAGTACCTATGTATCTACTTGCAATTTCTTGCTTTCAAACTGCTAGGCTGGCAGGAGCTGGGGTCTGAGACAGGAGCTCACTCCGTCATGCTGTTCTAGGATCTCGAACTGCTGGACTACAGACCTTCTGGTCTGCAGCCCCTAGAAGTCTCCCTAGGAATCTGTAATTACTCATTTTAACCCTTTGCTTGACTTGAAGCATGTGCTGTCCTGCAGCACACATTTCAGATTGAGTAAAGAGTTGATTAGCAAGGAAATCACACAGAATCTGAGCTCTTCCTCCCAACCTACATCCTCCGACTTAAAATGTCTGGAAGTGGAGATACACACACTGATAATCATATAAAGAAGTCCATGAAAGCTTGTGCTGGAACAAAATTCATTTTGTTCCTAAGGTGCTATTAAGACCCTTGTTTATGTTCTCTCTGTATTTCTCTCTCTAGGAGAGAGAATTGCAAGCCCACACTTGGTAGGTAGAGTATTGCAAAGGAGGCTGCCCAAGGGCTGAGTTACTTCTCCCTCCCAGACTTAGAAGAGTTTAGCTGAGAAGGATAAAAAAGATCAGGTGCCATTAGTGCTACCCTGTTGAGAAGAAACAGCAGGGCTCCCTGTATCTTAGCCAAGAGGGGCAGGAGAGGAAGGTGTAATAGAAGTTTTGTATCTGTGTTTAGGGAGGTGGAAACACTAGGAGCACTGACAGAAGGATCGGGTGAGTGAATCAGGAGGTGGATGACTGACCACCTCCTAATTCTTAGCTAGACCGGCATGTTTAATTTGTGCCAATGGGCGCAGTGCACAACATCAAAGTGACCATCCCCGACAAAAGATTTTATAAATGACTAGAGACAGAAATGGAAGGCGAGATCAAATAGTTCTCATATTTGAAAAAAAAATAATGTTATGATGATCAGAATGTCTGGTTAGAGTGATGCAATTAAAAAAACCCAACAACATACCAACTATCCATTTCCCAATGAAAAAAAAGAAAGCAAGCAGGGAGAGAAGAGGGGGGGGAATACAGTTAAAGGATCAAGAACGAATAAGAATGTAAGTACTCCTTTCATCTTCCTTTGTAAGAGCAAAGAGAAAGTTTCCAAACTCCTGATGTCTGAAGTGTTAGTAATTTATTAGGTGTGGTCTGACAGGGAAGAAAAGATTTCTCGCAGAGCTCCTTCTTATTACTCTATGATCAATGAACATTAATTAAAATTGCTTTGCAGGATGAATTAAAGTGTTCTTGGCTGGAGGGAAAAATAATTCAGAATGAATGAAATCTTTCTGACTATAAAGTAGGAATGTAGAACTGTACATTCATGGAGGACCTAGCACTTTTTTTTTTTTTTTGCTGCAAAGAAATGTCCACAGCATTTAACCTAAAATGCAATCTCTATTTTGCATGTGGCAAAAATAAAATTCTTTTCAGCCTCTCAATAGTACTACGTCTTTTTATCTTATATTCTCTGATGATGTCAGTCCAACATGATTCTGTCACTTAAATAGGAAACAGTTAAACCTTGTGCTATCCTGATTTTTCAGATCCCAGATTTTCTTTTTTAAAACACACACACACAAAACAGTTCCATGCACCCTGTGTAGCCCTCTATCAATGTAAGGAATGAAGAGCTGACTGTGTTGAGTTTCTAAATGTCCACTGGCCCGATCACCTAAAGAGAGTAACCATCACTTCCAGGCATGAAGAGCAACTATGAACCCCTGGAAAAAATATTCCCCCTTCCTCTTCTCACAAATCTGAAGTAGAGTAGTAAGAACAAGAGAATTCACCAGTCCTTAATGGCAAAAGCCTCTCTAGGAATCAACCTCAGCTTTATATCACAATGGGTTGGCAAAATACATTACTGCATTCATCGGATAGACTTGAAACATGGTATTTCAAATAGGTTCTTTTGTACCACAGTATAAAGAAAGCAGTACTAGTCTGCTTGATTATTAAAGTTGGAGCAGAATAATATATCTATTTCGATAATCTGTTTTCTTCTTTTTTAAATATTTTAAAATATTTCTTTGTTGCCTCTGTCTTCCTTTTGTGAGCTGTGATAGTTCCCCATTCAGCGTGTTCCCTCAGGGGCTCAACCAAGTGTTTAGTTGTAGTCTGTAATAGTACTGCTGCAAAATATTCTCTGACTATATGTTTGGTAGGTTATGGGTCAAAATGGTTGGGTGATGCTTTCTCAATGGACACTAATTAGAGTTGCCAGGTCCCCCCTGGCCATCAGCATGGGAGGGGGGCATAGAGTTGTCAGATCCAGGTTGGGAAACTCCTGGAGTTTTGGGGATGGAGCCTGGGAAGGACAGGGGTCTCAGTGGGGCACAATGCCATAGAGTTCAGCCTCCAAAGCAGCCATTTTCTCCAGGGGGACTGATCTCTATAGTCCAGAGGTGAGCTGTAATTATGCGGGGGTTCCTAGGTCTCACCTGGAGGCTGGCATCCCTTAATTGTTCAGATATAGGTCTCTGATGGTTTTGTTAAGCATTTTCAGGAATTTGGATCACTCCCAGCTGAAGGGAGAGGAAAAGTGTGTGTGTGTGTGAGAGAGAGAGGAGAAAGAACAACAACTGTAACTGCTTATTAAAACAAAGACAGTTTGGTCATAAATTTAAAACTTCCTTGCTTAAAAATTCATGTGTTGATTAATGAGAGAGAGAGAGAGAGTTATACAAATATCCATTCTAGCTGGGGAGGTAACATTCAATTTGCAATTATATCTACTTTCTAGAAAAGATCCTTTTAAGCCCCAATTAATTCTAAAGGAGAGATTTAGCATTCCTTCGACTGGTTTGCCTGATGGAAGGAAACCAAAACAGAGCATTCTTCACACTTCTAGGAACTAGAAAGTTGTTGTTGTTTTTTATGCTTCACGTAAAAGAACACATTTTAATAGATTAAAATGGCTTAAACTAGAAAAATAAAGAAATAGATGTTTTGTATAAAGAAAAAAAATATATAGAGAAAACATCAATCCAGTGTAAAACAAATCACTCAAATACAATTTTGAGGGAAAGAATGGAAGGACTAAAGATGCAGGTCTCCCTAAACATTAAAAAAACCCTAGAAGTATAATCAAACATTTACAAGTCTGTGCATCTAAGTGAGGTGGGTTTGAGCTCTCTTTCTTCCTAAATGGATCAAGGCTGAGTCCCATTCTGAAGAGGCCAAGTGGGGATACTTCTCTGCTTTCTTCCAAAGAAGAGACAGATAACTCAAGAGCAGAGGAACTCTTTTTTGGAGACAGCATGCATACCTGAACAGTCTTCATTTGCGGAAGGAGGATGACAGAAGCCTCTCCATGGTACAGTTCTGGCCTTTTCTCCTTCCAGGCAATGGGAAATGTGAAAGCCCTCGGATACAGTAAAGGATTATAAAGACTGTTCACAATGCTTCCTCCCGCCCATGATCACCTGAGTATATGACTATTAAGCCTTAAGCATGACATCATAATAGTAACTAGGTGACTATGAAGCCTGAAGGATGACATCAGAATAGTGATCATCACTGGGGAAAGTGAGCAGGTATAACCAAATACAAGGTGCTGGGATAAAAATTTAACAGCGGTATAAGAGTGTTGCTATATACTTCTCTGTGTTAGGTGCTGTCAAACTGCTTCCATCTTATGACCACCTTATGAATTAATGACCTTCAAAATGTCCTATCATCAACACCTTTTAAGCCTTTAAAAATGGACTGTAGGATAAGGATGGAGTCAAAGAGGGAAGAATCAGAGCATTATTCTTTTCTTTTTCATTTTAACAAAGTGAAATCTACCTGACCTTTGGCCATAGGGGTTTCCATACCACCTGTCCCAAATGGATTCCCCGCACTTGAAATATGGGCAGCTTGCAATAAGATTGGCTGTTTTGTTATATCATGGCCATGGCTTGGATGCTAGAGTGCCGTTTGATTAGTGCAGCAGCGACATCTCTGATGGAATGGATTTTTCATTGGGAGGACTGTTGCCACTTTCTCCCGCCCGTTGAAGCCCCCCCAGTTTGCCCCCCATCCTGTTTTCAGAGAGGGAAGGTACCAAGAAGGCTACAGGAAGAGATAGGAGGTGAGGAAGATGCCTCCCTCTAAGTGCAACTCCACTTGTACCGTTCAGGATCCAATACCATTTATTTTAAAAGGGAAGTGGCCACAGTTGGGATGGGATGGTAATAAATACATCTGCTTTAAGGAAGAGGGGATGGAAGATCAAATGTGCCTGTGTGTTTGTGTAGGTTATTCACCCCTTTTCCTGTTTATTTTGATGGTTTTCTAATTACCACATGCATTTGCATGGGGATAAAACACTTAGTTCTTCAGACTCAGTCAGCAGGTAGACCATAGCAGCCATTACCACAATTTTGGAGCAGACAGAGGACAATCAAAAACAAACACAAACCATTGGACAGAATTTGTACCTGAAACAGGTCATGCAATCAAATTATATGAGTAATCAATTTTATTAAAAGAAAAAAGAAGAAGAGATTGGATTTATACCCCCGCCCCACACTACCTCAAGGAGTCTCAGACCAGTTTACAATCTCTTTTCCCTTTCCCTCCCCACAACAGACACCTCGTGAAGTAGGTAGGGCTGAGAGAGCTCTTGAGAGAACAGCTCTGAGAAAACTTGTGACTGACGCAAGCTGACACCAGCAGCTGCATGTGGAGAAGTGGGGGATCAAACCTGTTTGTCCTAGATTAGAGTCAGTTCTCCTAACCACTACACCAAACTGGCTGGACTGGTATAGTGGGTGGAGTGCTGAACTAGGAGTGGAGAGAGAGGAGTAGATGTCCGCACTCTGCTCTGAGTCTTATAAATCTATTAACCTTATGAATCACTTAGCTTACTGTACTTCATAGGATTGTTATGAGGAACAACATGGGGAGGGTATAGGGTTGCTGACTGGCCTGGTGAAAATTGCCCTGTCCCTTTAATAACAGTTTACTGTGATGTTATTTATCTGTATGCCATGAAACTGCCCATTTCCACACATTACACGTCCATTAAAGGGACAGGACGTTCTTCTCCAGGCAGCCATAGGAAGTTAGCTTATCAGTAGAAGAATGAGATGAAATGTGATAGATAAAACTCTCATTAAATAAGAGAGGATTACTATGGAGAAAAAGCAGGCAAACAACAGAGTGTGTGTGTGCGTGGGGAGCAAAACACAAGATTATTTTAGGTGTTTTTCTTCTGTGTTTGGCTAAGAATGGAATTAAAATATTCAGGTCTGACCCATTTATAAAGTCTTTTGACAGAAGCCATTTCAAAAAGGCTGCCGCTGCACATTCCCACAGCTCTGGAGCACTTCTAACCAAGCCATGTTCTCAAGGAAGCACTAGACTGAATGAGAAAGAGCGATTCCTGGATCAGCCTCCAATTGTTCAGGATCAACCAAAGGAGGTCCTCCTCTTGTGATACAAACCAATGAGTTCTACCGCAGCCCTTCAAGAGGAAAATAGGCAGGGCCTGTTAAAGCCAATCAGAAGTGTATGGTAATGAGAGATTTCCATTCCTTATGCCAATGTGGGCTGATTTGAAATAAACACTCTGAAGTAGGAATTTGGAAGATTCTGATATACCCTTCAAAAATGAATTAACATTTCTGTAGGAATTTTAGGAGGGCAGGTTTTCGGTTGCCTAGGTGACAGACACTGAAATCCACATAAACTTTAGACGGGCTGCTTTGCTTGCTTCCAAAATGAAGGTCGGAGCATTTTTTTTTAAAATGGATACCAGTAAAGTCAAGCTGGCTAAAATGTCAAGTTCATCAAAAGATTTTCTTTTCTGGTTATACTACTGATAGTAATAGATTTTATTTTTTTTTAGCAATATTACCATTGCCAAGGTAGCGGCTGCATTTCTAAAGGTCATGTTATATATTAGCCACTAACTTTCAGAGAAAGTTATGAAAAACAATACAAGGTTATGTAAGTTTCCAATTCAAATCCAAGTTGCTCTAAATCTGAACTAATGAAATTAGTGTACGGTAATACATACCATAACAGCAACAAACAGATGCTATTGTCTCAAAGGGCATTGTAGCCAGAGCTCACTGCTAACATGGTGTATGTATATATTAATGTCATGGTTGTTCCAATTAAATGTGAATGGTAATATGCCACTGGGACCATCAACAGCAAAGGGTTACTAATTACTTCATACTTTTGCCTATTTAAAAAATAATAATTGTGTAATGTAGTTTATACAATGGAAGGGATGACATCTTGTGAACCTAAACAAATGTCAAGGGAAGAGAAAGTTAAAAAGTGACAATGTATTAGGCTAGGATCTGGGAGACCCAGATTTGAATTCTCACTCTGCCATGGAAGCTTATTGGGTGACTTTGGGCCAATCAGACACAGTCAGCCTCATCTGCCTCACACAGCTGTTGCTATGGGGGCAAAACTGAGGGGAGGAGAATGATGTTGTAAGCCACCGTGAGTCCCCTTTGGGGAGAAAAGCAGTACGAATATCTGAAATAGATTTTATTTATGTGCTTCATTTCTATGCCACATTTCTCCTCAAAGAGGGTTCCCACTCAGCTTACATCATAATCCTCTTCTCCATTTTATCCCCACAACAACCTATGAGGTGTGTTATGCTGAGAGTGTATGATTGGCCCAACGTCACTCAGCAAGCTTCTGTGAAAGAGTGGGGATTCAAACTTGGATCTCTCAGAGCCTAACAGGATACGCCAATGAGTACAACACACATATATGAGCACATTTCAAAATGGCTTTTGTGACAGGAGGCAACAGGATTTTTGTAACTTGCTGTCTTCCCAACACTTCTGTTTGAGACTCTGTAGTTTATACATGAACACTGGACAACTTTATTCAGTACAGACTAGATGTCAGGTAAGAAACAAAGGGTTTCCAACCCTATGATTTCCTTGTAATGCAATTGTTGGGAATGCTTAAAGGGTTAGATGGCAGGAAGGAGGTGAGGTTTAACCCTCCCAGTTCTCCACTGCTAGTGCTCCTCCCTCACAGATTCTCCTCTGCCCTCTGTTAAGCTCTGAAATTGAAATAAATACTACTGGGGCAAAAAAAGTACCCAATTGCCTACTTATCCATGCCAGGATGTGCCTTCCAAATCCTACTTCTCCCTTCTCTCAGCAAATCAGACATTGACTGAAAGAATGGGTTGGATCCAACCAGCTTTTCTGCTGGTGAAAATTGAGGAGGAGGGAAAAGGTTGAGTTAGGGATCATGGGACCTTCGTGGACAACAAAAGCCATGAGTGTTGGGGCAGTACTAAGTAGGAGAACGGGGTGAAATAGTGTGAGGAAGCCGGCTAGATCCTTCCCACTGTCTAGTTAGTCTTTCATGTGGTTGGTTTCTTCAACTGAGAGTTAGTGGAATACACAGATGCTCCAGCAAAAATAACATGTTTGGGTTGTCAAAAAGATTTAGTTGAAATGGAAAGGGGGAAAAAATATCCACAGTCAACAGTGATTTGAAGAGTTTTTATAAGAAGCCATGTGTGGTTTTCCAAATTGGAAAATTGGTTCATGCAGTATGTGTCACTAAAACACTGACGGTTCTGCAAATGTGTTCAGAAAATCAGCATTATCTTGGCATGAAATTATAGTGAAATGCCCAGATTGTCTTCATTCTTTCTCTATTAATATCAGATATTACCAGGCACAATGCTCATGAAGCAGAGCAGATAAATGAAATGGGGAGAGGGGTGTGATGGATGCCTGCTGACCTTTGACTTTCACCTTGTAAAACATGAGAAGAAGGCTGGTATTTGGGTGGCCTGTTTTTGTCCAGAGTCCAAGGGTTGAATCCTCTGATGTTCTTCTGTCACATCTTCTTGCAAAAGAGAATTACTTCCTCCAGTGGAGAATGGATGACCTTTCCAGATAGAGAAATGGATCTTCTAATTGGGAATTCTTCTAATTTCCTTTTTGAAGGAAATCTTTGGAAGGAGGTGATATATCACACATTTATTTATTTATTTATTTTGAGAACCAAGGCCAGGCTTGTCTGATTACTTTGGATTTCTAGAATGTAAGTTAAGGTTTCTACCAAAACTATAGATTTGGAGAGTGACGTCTTGAAATCAGACACATAAGACAGAAGAAGCATGGGATACAGGACAGGGTTTTTTTTTTTCTTTCTACTAAACTTCATGTAATTATTACCCATAGTATAAATGTGCTCATGTTTTGTAATTAAATAATCTAAAGATGCCTACTTTGTTCCTACATTTTATTTGTCAGTGTTCAGGAAGAGGCCATGGCTTAGTGGTAGAACATCTGCTTGGCATGCAAAAGCTCCATGGTTCTATCCCTGGTAACTCCAGTTAACAAAGGATATGGCAGTAGGTGATGTGAAAGACCTCTACCCATGTCCCTGGAGAGCCATTGCCAATCTGAGTGGACAATACTGACCTTGATGGACCAATGGTCTGATTCAGTATAAGACAGCTTTCATGTGTGCTCATGAGTGAATGGTTCTCCTTGTACCAGCTGTATTAAGTAAATTCATGAAAGATCAGTGTACTCTTTAAAAAAAAAAATGAGCTTATTTCTGATGGTCTGCATTTCCTCTGAATAACTATATGTGCTGGGAGAACAAGAGGTAAGAAAAACTTTTGGAATGCTAGTCTAAGATGGAATTCAGGAATATCAGAATCTGCTGACCCTGTAGCAAATGACGCAAGAGTAGCAGGATTGCCCATGGCTTGATCTCGCTCAATTCCCATAACACTTGAAAGCTCAAATCTCATGGAATTCCAGTAACACATCTATTAGGTGTGGCAAAACAGGAATTTATTGTAGGGTTAGCTTTCCATATTTCAGTTCTGTTGGTCTTTCTTCTTAAGAGTCATTAATATGTATCAATCCCAGACTCCTTCCCCTTCTCTCAACCACTCAACCACAACATTTTTAGTTGATAGTTTTCAAATGTTTGCATGGAATCATATTTCCCTAGCTAATAATAAAAAAAAAGTTTTTGATTAGAAATAGAGGTACTTAGCATAGAGTTTCTGAACTAACTGAATGATTTTTATAATAAAAAAAAATCTACACACCTCATGAGTCTGTCTTTTTCAGAACTGTTCTGTAGCTTTGGGTAGGAAAAAAATATTGAAGAGGAGGAAGGGGAAAGTAATAAATAAGATGCCTGGAGCACCTGTAGTATTTCACCTGGGGGAGGTCTCTAGTGGGAGGGCTTCTGGTGCCCTGGCCCCACTGCTGGACCTCCTGATGGCACCTGGTATATTTTGGCCGCTGTGTGACAGAGTGTTGGACTAGATGGGCCATTGGCCTGATTCAACATTGGCTTCTCTTATGTTCTTATGTTCTTATGTTATGTTCTTATGTCTCCAAATGACCCTTAGGAACTCCATATAACAAAGCAACCCTTTCTGATAGTCCAAATGCAAGGGTTGAAGACCACTGACTTACAGCATACACTACTTAACAATCAATGTAATTTCCTGGAATGACTCTAATTACAGTTGCCCAATTTTTTTTTCCTATTTCTTCCTGCTTGCCCATAACCCAGTCATTCCAGAACCCACACAGACATGATGGATGCTTCCATCACATTGACCTGGAAGAAGGTACATTGGTCTTATGCCTTTCTCCCATATGTGCTATACCAAGGGAACTCTACAGCCTCGATGTCCATGCCCTTGACTGTTTCCATCAGGTTGACCAAGAAGAAGGTGCATTGGTCCCATGCATTCCTGTACCCATGGTTGCTTTCATCACGTTGACCTAGATGAAAGTTCATTGGTATTCCTACTCTATGGGCTGTACCAAGAGGGTTCTACAGCCTTGATGCCCATGCCCATGCCCATGCCTGTTTCCATCATCTGGGCCTGGAAGAAGGTGCATTGGTCCCATGTATTCCTCCCATATGTCCTGTACCCTTAGAGCTCTACAGCCTTGATGCCATGCCTTTGGCTGCATCTGTCATGACCTGGAAGGATATGCATTCCTCCAAAAGGTGTTGTACTCATACAGCTATGGCCTTGATGGCCTTTCTCTTGATTGCTTCCATCACGTTGACCTGGAAAAAAAATGTGCATTGGCCCCGCACATTCATCCCATATGTGCAGCCTGATGCCCTTTCTCTACTTCCCATCTAAGCTGCAGCATGAGCTGTTAGAGATTTTCAGGCCTGCTACTGAGTTGAGTCTCTGAAACTTCACAGATTGTCTTCCCTGCATGTTGTTGGGAAAGTGTTGCAGGCCACAGGCAACTCTCCTGCAAGAAGTCACAGCCTTTGTCTCTGCAACTCCACCTGCTTCCACACCGTGTAAAGAGTTATTCCTATTATACATTCTGATGAGGTGCCTTTTCAGCAAAATCTAGGCAATTTAGATTTTAGATGCATGCCTGGGGAATCCATGGAATAAACTACTTTACATTTGGAATACATAATTGATGGTTAAATATTCCAAATGATAAAGTGGATATGGTTAAAAACGGGCGGGAGGGGGAATGTATCATCTAAACTTCATAATTAGCTTGCCAAGTAGATATTTAATTTTCATTGTGCTGTTGTAGCAAATTAAGCGAAGGCCAAAAAAGAAACAAAAAAAAAAAATCAGATACAGACCTTGGGGGATTCTTTGATCAAAGTAATTGCTACCAGTCGAAAATGCACAACAGCCAGATAATTTCCTACAAATATTTTGTGTTGCATTTTCGTCCGGCTCATTGTTCCTCTACTGTTCCAGTAAGTCTGCAGAGACATGAACACTTGTATCCAATCAGAGATGGTCGGGAAGCCAAGGAAAAGGAGGAACAATAGAGGTGAAGACTTCCTTTGAAATTAGAAGAATTTAAAACAGCATCAAACTCTGGCAAATCAAACATAAATTTAGAATGCAAGCCAGGAAGAAATATGGAGGAAGGAACTTCTGAAGAACACATAAAAAACTAATGATTTTAAAAAAGTATTTTTTAAAAAATATCAGAACCAGGAAACCAGCCAGACAAGGAGTTGGACCACTATGTGACAGTCCTGGGAAAGGAGTTTGGAAGAAATATGGGGAAATTGTACAGGCCTTAAATTAATTCTGACTTTCTTGCATGAATTTTCCTTGTAGAACATGCTGGACAGTTTCCAACACATGAAAGGTCTTTTTCTTTTTACTCTAGGCAATGCATCTGAAGAACTCTCAGATGGAAGTGGAAAATGATGCCGGTTTATTAATAATTATCAAATTAAAACCGAGCAATGAACTGGAACCAAATGACCCCAAACTTAACAAACTCAGACACAAATTGTTCAGTAAATATGTATTTGGCCTCTATGTCTACCATAGAACAAGGTCCAAAGATGGGGTGAGACCCATGAAACTACAGACTAGTCAGTCTATCCCAAGCAAATTTATGGGATTTCTTTAATGGTTCCACAAACTGCAATTCCTATTATCTGCTTTTATGCCACAAAACCAAAATTTGTCTCCCCTTTTCTTGCAAGATTGCACTGCAAGACCAAAGGCTGTTTATGGTGTCATTCTAAGCAGTGTTAACATCCATTCAAGCCCATTGACCTCAGTGGACTTAGAAGGATGTATCTCTGCTTAGGATGGCACTTTTGGTAATGTACCCTTCTGACTGGTGCATTCATCTGATTTAACTGCATTGACTTCTATAATAAAGCTAAATATATTCTTAATCTCTCCCACTGAAATCAATGTTCTTTAAAAGCCTTCAGCATTAGCTTGATCATTGAGGTTAGAGCTCACTCTCTCTCCCCACCCCACCATTTTATGAGAAAGGGAGAGAGAGAATCACTGTATTGATATAAAAACATAAGAACATAAGAGAAGCCAATATTGGATCAGACCAATGGCCCATCCAGTCTAACACTCTGTGTCACACAGTGGCCAAAAATACCAGGTGCCATCAGGAGGTCCACCAGTGGGGCCAGGACTCTAGAAGCCCTCCCACTGTTGCCCCCCCCCCCAAACACCAAGAATACAGTGCATCACTTGCCCCAGCCTGAGAGTTCATATCTATACCTTGTGGCTAATAGCCACTGAAGGACCTCTGCTCCGTATGCTTCTCTAATTCCCTCTTGAAGCCATCTATGCTTGTAGCCACCACCACCTCCTGTGGCAGTGAATTCCATGTGTTAATCACTCTTTGGGTGAAGAAGTACTTCCTTTTATCCATTCTAACTCAACTGCTCAGCAAATTCATTAAGTGCCCACGAGTTCTTGTACTGTGAGAAAGAGAGAGAAGTACTTCTTTCTCAACCTGCTCTATCCCAGGCATAATCTTATAAACCTCGATCATGTCACCCCTCAGCCGTCGTTTCTCCAAGCGAAAGAGCCCCAAGCGTTTTAACCTTTCTTCATAGGGAAAGTGTTCCAACCCTTTTATCATTCTAGTTGTCCTTTTCTGCACTTTTTCCAATGCTATAATATCCTTTTTGAGGTGTAGTGACCAGAACTGTACACAGTAGTCCAAATGAGGTCGCACCATTGATTTATACAGGGGCATTATGATACTGGCTGATTTGCTTTTAATTCCCTTCCTAATAATCCCCAGCATAGTGTTGGCCTTTCTTATTGCAGTTGCACACTGTCTAGACATTTTCAGTGAGTTATCTACTACAACTCCAAGATCTCTCTCTTGGTCAGTCTCTGCCACTTCGGACTCTATCAACGTTAATATGTTGCCATATTAACCCACCAGCACACCATATCATGGGCTGCTGCTAGCAAATATGGGGAAATGCAAATCAGTGTAGGGTTAGAACTTGACAAGGGGTACACATTTAATGGCAGTCCACATAAGTATAGTTCTACTTAACTGCTTCAGCCAAGAAGAAAGGTGGAGTACAAATATTTTTATATATATTAATAAACTAGGAATAAGGCCTGTTGTGGAAATAAATACAACGGGCTCTAGAAAGAGGCTCTGGGAGAGTGCCCCGGCTTTGGGCACTCAGTGACAATTTGCTGGGGCAATCTCAGCAGGGTATAATGACAGAGTCCACCATTTTCTCCAGAGGAACTGATCTTTGCTACCTGAAGAGCAGTAGTAATTTTGAGTGATCTCCAGCCCACCCCCAAGATTGGTAACAGTGGTTCCACAGGAGGAAGTGGTTGGTTTAGGTAGTGGCTGGTTTGGAGGGTGGCGTTTATGGCATTGTACCTGTCTGAGGTCCCACCCCTCCTCAACACTTACCCTCTCCAGGTTCGACCCCTCAAATCTCCAGGAATTTCCCAACCTGGAGTTGACAACCCTATCTCCCTCCCAGCCAACTATCAACCTACCTTTAGTTTTCCATCTCCTCCCCCCTCCCTCCTAGAGAGCAGTTGTAATTTTGAGTGATCTCCAGCCCCCACCTGGAGATTGGCAGCAATGGTTCCCCATCAGGGAATAGCTGGATTGGAGGGTGGAGTCTATGGCATTGTACCTGTCTGAGGTGCCACCCCTCCTCAAACCTCACTAGGCTCCATCCCTCAAATCTCCAGGAATTGCCCACCTGGAGTTGGCAACCTGATCAGGACTGGGCCCAATGCGTTTTCTCCCAAAGGCCAACTTAGGTGTGGAAAGGGCCTTTTACTGACAGAGGAGAAAGTACAGGTGCCAACTCTGATTAGGGAAATACCTGGAGATTTGGGGGGGGGTGGCTCCTGTGGAGGGCAGCATTTGGGGTGTGTGGAAGGACTCAGCAGGGTATAATGCCATAGAGTCTACCCTCCAAAGCAACCATTTTCTCCCAGGGAACTGATCTCTGTCATCTGGAGGTCAATTGTAACAGTGGGAGATCTCCAGGTCCCACCTGGAGATTGGCACCCCTAGGGGAAAGTCAGCCGCACAGCGGGGAGTTGAAGAAAATGGTTTGATGGTCGCTGGCCCACCTCGTTAGCCAGCCAGCCATGCTGACGCTAAGCAGGAGAGAGAGCCTTTTTCCATTTATTCTGACAGGAAAGTGGCCATTGGGGAGGGGGTTATGGGCAGGGGAGGGGGTTATGCTGAAAGTCCTTTGTTTTTTTACTCACAGAACCAAGCTTGGGTGCCAACCAACAGCCACTGAGGGGACAGTTCCTCACAGGAGGCAAGAGAACTGTCTTCCTCAGGAGAGAGAGCTGTCTGCCAGTAAATCTGACATGCAAAAGGGAGAGTGGGTGGGGAAGAGGAGCAGACCCAGCACCCGGTTAATGGCACGCGAGTACTCTTGAGTGGCAGCTGATGGGCTAATGGCTGAGGGAGGGCATTTTACAGCCAATGGGAGTGCATGGAATCTTGCGAAACCAAAAGATAATTATTATAAGGAGAGATATACCAACTCTGAGCAGGGAACTCGTGTGACTGCTCAATCTCTAGCAACTGGTTTTATTGGAAGAAAGTGAAGATCCAAGCTCATTCCAATCTGCCTTAAGGCCTGGGACAGAAAACTTCTGGGTCATGCTTGTGCATCTCCTTTGCTAGTTGAAGGACATAGGGGCTTCTTGGTGGCTTTCAGCATCACATCTTTCTTCTGGCAGCAGACCCTGCTTCACCCCACAGATGTGGTCCTTGGGGTCCATCTTCTCTACCAGGGATTGGATCCAAAGTACTAGTGTGCTGGTGGGATGGCACTTCTGTTGGAAGAATGACATGGATATCAATAGAAATGGGGAGTGTAGGGGAGGGGGAGACCATTTTGCTTCACAGAATTCTTCAGGGTCCCTTGATCCCCCCGGAGCAGAACACTTGGGGACTCAATGGACTACAGAAGGAGGAGGGAAGAAGGGAAGTCACATTTTCCTGGATTCACTTCACTGATGATTCTTAGGGTCCAAATGCATTTTATCTACCATTTATAGGGGACCATTGGAAAAGCTTGTGTGAGAATATGGAGTCTAGTATCATCAATATGAAGATTAAACACACACACACACATACACATATATATTCAAAAGCCTGATGTGGATGGGGTTGTATTTCCTTTGAAAACATAGATTTGCTGCTTGGGCTTGTCATTGTTACTTGATAGATAGCACTACCTCACAGGGTGTCTGTTGTGGGAAGGGGAAGGGAAAGGAGTTTGTAAACTGCTCTGAGACTCCAATTGAAGAGTGGGGTATAAATCCAATCTCTTCTTCTCATCTTCTTCACTTGTTGCTAGAAGTACCCCTTTCAAGCTATGGCTGATGTACGACCTGGAGCAACTTCTTGAAGATAACAACCTAGGATTGAATCCTATGGATTTGTTCCATTAATTGTAGCACCTTCCTTTGGCAGGTAAGATGCCTTTCAGTGGTGCAGAGCCAGTTTGGTGTCGTGGTTAAGTGTGCGGACTTTAATCTGGGAGAACCAGGCTTGATTTCCCACTCCTCCACTTGCAGCTGCTGGATGACCTTGGGCAAGCCATAGTTCTGACAAGAGCTGTCCTTGAAAGACCAGTTCTTAAAATAGCTCTCTCAGCCCCACCTACCTCACATGGCGTCTGCTGTGGGGAGGGAAGGGGAAGGGAAAGGAGTTTGTAAACTACTCTGAGATTCCGAGTGAAGGGTGGGGTATAAATCCAATCTCCTTCTCCTCCTTCTTCTTCTCTTCTTTTCTTCTTCTTCTGGAAAGAAAGCCATAGGATCCAACCCCTAGCATATGTGATACATATCTTCGAAACCTAACAGCCAGATTTTTGTAATGTTCCCTGTGTGGGAATGTATTTGAAAATGGTCTAGAATCTTCAGATGGCCCAATATAAAGTAGTTATTGTTAATTACACTGACCTGGATAGCCCACAGTAACCAGGTCTGTCCAGATCTTGGAAGCTAAGTAGGATTGGTCCTGGTTAATATTTGGATGGGTGACCACCAAGGAAGTCCAGGGTCACTACACAAACATAGGCAATGGCAAACCTCCTCTGAACATTTCTTGCCTTGAAACCCCTGTGGGTTTCAGCTGAGATTTGACAGCATTCTTCATCAGGTTTGGACTAGCCAAATGGATTGTATTATAACACTCCAAAAGAAGGTTTATTAATGACCAGCCCACCCCCCATGGCACATTTCAAAGTGTTGGTGTTAGTTTATAACACCTTAAACCTTAAAGGTAAATGAAAGAATGCCTCCTCCAATACATTCTCACATTCAAAGCCTGATGGATAGTAACCATACCAAGAGACTTCTCCATGGTACCTGGTAGAGTCAATTTGGTGTAGTGGTTAAGGGAGACAAACTCTAATTTGGAGAACCAGTTTTGATTCCCCACTGTTCCACATGCGGTTGCTGGGTAACCCTGGGTCAGTCAAAGTTCTCTGAGTACTGTTCTCTCAAGAGAAGTTCTCTTAGAGCTCTCTCAGCCCCACCTACCTCACAGGGTATCTATTGTGAGGGGAGGAAGGGAAGGAGATTGTAAGCAACTCTGAGACTCCAAGTGAGAGCAGCGTATAAATCCAACTCCTCCTCCTCCTCCTCCTCCTCCTCCTCCTCCTCCTCCTCCTCCTCCTCCTCCTCCTCCTTCTTCTTCTTCTTCTTCTTCTTCTTCTTCTTCTTCTTCTTCTTCTTCTTCTTCTTCTTCTTCTTCTTCTTCTTCTTCTTCTTCTTCTTCTTCTTCTTCTTCTTCTTCTTCTTCTGAGAAGCACATATTGCTATCATGCTACCATCATTAAAAATATGGTGAAAGCCACCCTTTTCAGGAGAGAGCATTGCCATCTTGAACTGGGTTGGTCTTCACCTGGAGCTAGAGATTTGCTGCAACTATTTACAAAAAGGGGGTTGTTTTGTTTTATTTGCTGGTATATTTTATTTTTAAGTTGCAAAAACTGAACAGAGTTTTGATGAATTAGATGGTGTTTTGCACATTATGTTAATTTGAGAATGTCACTTCAAGGGCTTTGTCAAGAAGCCAGGCAAAATTCTTACAATCAGTCAGTCAATGATGGGAGATTGCCTTGTGTTTTCTTATAATACACAAGCACAGAAGCAGTTAGAGATGGGGGAAGGTAATGGAGGGGGAGCATTGGGTAAAGACAACTAGTTAAAAAGTCCATGGCTTTTCCAAGACATTTGCATGGGGAATTTTGATGCATGGCCTACTTTAAATACAGCTTTTAAACTTGCTGCAATTTATACAATGACGTGAATTTTCCAAAGTGATTTATAGCTTCTGTAATAGCAAGGGCCAAGGAATTAGCATTAAAAAAATAAAGATGAATATGTCAAATGCATAACAAGGAGTTATCAGGCTGTAGTTCATCCTGAGAAAGAAATCTACTGTTATATGCAGAGAGAGAGATTGGGGGGGGGGTGTTTCCAGAGTCTTAACATTCCTTCTGAAGCTACCTTCCAGGTATAAACTTCCATGTTTGACCAGGTAAATGCCCTATTTACGTTGGGTATGATCCACAGAAAATTAAATGTACTCGTGCCAATTTACTTTAAACGGAAAGAAAATAAGTCAATGGCCTTGGCTATCCACAGAGCCATATGCATATCACGCTGCTATTATTATTATCATCATCATCAACAACATTTTATTAACAATACGTATAATACATTCTACTAACTTTACAAATTATTACAAGTCAACAAACACCAAATCTCTAGGAACAAAGCAAAACAATGCATGTCACGCTTGATAGTCACACTGGTCTTCCAGTTCAGATTTTGAGAATCTCAAATGTCATAAAAGAGCAAGTCACACTAGACTTTATGGTTGTAAAGATATGCTTGTGTCATGCCAGAGATACTGATTTGCAGAATCATCATGGATAAGATGCCTGTAAGTTTAGTCAGGATCAGCACGTCCAGTGAGTTAAGCAAATGGGAGACAGCTGGGTCAAGGCAGCAATCTCTAATTAGCCTAGGACGGGGATTGGGGAAGTGAAAAATAAGAATCCAGTCCAAGGAGGCCAGAGGAATCAGAAGAACCGAGGGACTTGCCTGAACACGCGCACATCTACGCATTCGGAGGAAGCTGTGAGACCAGAGGTTCTCGACAACTTGACGAATGCCAGGAATGCTGCACGTGGCCTTGAAGAGCCAGAGACTGTGGCGGGAATCTTCCTGAACTGCTCACCGTGAGGTATAGTCCGGGTGCAGGAGCTGCTCAGAAGACAGCCAGTGTCTGCAAGCAAGTGAGTCTTGGCAGTTCTGTGTAAACCCTGAAGCAAGTGGCTAAGCCAGAGGGAGCCGGACGTTCAGGGAGAAAGGATCAACAAACCGTCTGTATATAGTAGCTAGATAGTTAGGGTTAGTTTTGTCTATTGTCCGTTTTATTCCACAACTCCCCCTTATTTGTTTTTATTTCCTTTGAATAAACCTTTATGTTTTATAAGCCGGGAGTCTGAACAAGTCTGTGGGCAGTAGAGACTGTTTATGTGCCCTCCTTGCTTCTCCTAAGCTGAGCTGGCTGGCTCTGTAAACGAAGGGGACTCAGGATAAGGGAAGCACGCTACCAGAGTGGCCCTGAGCCCCAGTTTAAATTGAGGCCCAGACCCAAGGGGTTGCCTGAGAGATACTGTGGCCAAACACCCACCTGGCACCCCAGGGCTCTAATAGACGAAGCATTTACAACACATGTATGTGATATGGTGGCAGATATATGACAGCTTGGAAGTGTGTCTTGAAATCACGGACATCAAAGGGAAGCCTGACTTCCAGCAGACAGAAGAAGATGTTTCTGTGTCCTAGAAGTAGCCATTCCTTTCCATGGTTTCTTACGTCACAATACATCCTGCAAAGCATTGGTTTGGATCCACCCAGATTTTTCACTCAATCTAATCCAGTTCTACTTTTTACAGCACTGGTCCCACATGGCTTTTGTTTGTGCAGCTTCCACGATACCCAACACAGCCTTTTTGGATAGAGAAAGGGGACCCTATTTTCTGCTTTTTTCACCAGCAGTAAAGCTGGCTGGATCCAACCCAGTACACATAAAAAGTAAATTTTACAAAATGAGAAATGAGTGCAAACATACCCCCTTTTTTATAACTAGCTTTTCTGGAGACATACTTTTGATTTCTTTGGTGCAAAATTTCAATTATTTTTAGTCCAGAGTATACTCAGCTCTGTTTATATCAGTGATTCAAACCCACATCCCTGGGGTAACTGGTGGTTATGAATCAGTTCTCAGGTCCAATGCTCAGCCAAGGAGTTTAATCCTACTGACACAAATGAGTGCTAGATATGTTTGATTTCTGGATTGTGTCCATTATGAGCGTTTCACTGCGCTATAAGAAAACATTTTTTGTTGTAGTTAATAGATCACTTTTCTGCCTTCCTTGTGTTGATACAGAGTTGACATCCTCCAATGCATAAAGTATGTCAGATGGGTTTAGAGAAGGTCTTGAGTTGTTAGGTTTGAACAGTTTACAAGGCCAAGTCTCTTGCAAACAGTTGTATCCAAACTCTTTTCCCCTCCAGAAGCTTTAATAACCTCTGACAGTCTTTCAGGCAGCTTGTAACACCCCTCCATTTTGCACTTTGTGATTAGAGGAGACATATCTCAACACAGAGCTATTTTGAGGGAAATCTGTCTACAGGCAGGAGTTTGATCCCCCTCCCCACACATACAGAGTAAGCAAAATCAAATGCATGCATATATTTAGGGCTGAACTAACACTTATAATAATTTATCTGAAATAAATGTCTGTGTGCCTCCAAGAATGAGAGACAGCCCACTGTCAATGATACAGAAGAAGACAGAAATATAAACCTAGGCAATTTAACATTCTAACTAAAGTGGTTTAAGAAGAAGAACAACTAGGTTAGATTGTACAGTATAATAGGTGGACGAGGATCTGAAGGACCTGGGTTCAAATCCCCACTCGATCATTAAACCTCTCTCTCTCACACACACACACATACACCCACACACAGGACCTGTTAGGATTGTTATCATGATAAAAAATGGAGAAAGGGAGAACCTGATGTGTCACCATGAGCTCCTTGGAGGGACTAAATAGATAAATGAATGTGGTAGGCAAGGGGAAAGCAAAAAGGAGAAGGCCAAGGAAACCAAGGTTGTCTGGTGGTAGCAATGTATGTTGTTCACTGTCTTCTCCTATCGCAGGATAATGACTGCAGGGGGAGTGTGCTGCGTCTGACTCCCATATCAGTGTTATGCATTGTTCATGTGTTGTGCTGAGTTTCCTGTTGGTGCCTCTCTTTGGGAACAAAACCCAACGGAGGGTCCTAACTTTGACTTACAATGCCCAGATGAACACGAGAACAAGTCACTCAGTGATGCTGAGAACTTCTCTTCATACAAGTTCAGCAGGTGAACAGCACCGTTTTCAACAACTGCAGTCACTTTGAACTGAGCTGAGCCTTAGAACTGTACTCACCACTGTCCTACCTGAGCAGCGTACCAGAGAACTTAGAGGCAGCGTGAGGAGTAGTGATGGTGGGATTTCATTTCCTCCTAGTTTGCAGCCGCTTTTGCACCTGCATAGGAGATGAGATTGATTCTCTCCCAGGCTCATGGATGGATGAGTCAGGTAATGAAATGATGTGTGTCTGTGTGGGGGGGGGGAATACAACTCCCATAAGACTGTGTCAAAGGGTGTACCCAAAATAACATTATATGGATTCAAATGAGTACCAAACATCATGTTGTTGTTTTTAACTACAATTTTTTAATTGATAAATGAGCAGGGGACCTACAAGGACTTGTGGGGGAACATCTCATTTTCCCTTCCCCCATTATTTCTGCTTTCCCTTATGGAAACTCCCTATAGACTCTCCCCCTTTCCTGCTTCCTTCTCTCTTCTCACCAGCCAATTTGTCTTTACCTTTACCTTTCCCTCATCCTCAGCTTTCCATCCTTCCGTCCCTCTGGCAGATACTTCCTGGGAAAACTCCGGAAAACTTCAGATTTAAACATCCAGAGACAGGACCAAACTAAGAAGTTGTTGTATCAATGAATGTCTGGTTTACTCAGTGTCATAGAATCACAGAATCTTAGAGTTGGAAGGGACCTTGCAGGTCATCTAGTCGAACCCCCTGCACTCTGCAGGAGTGAAGCCGAATGATAGCCCTACAACATACCCAAAAGATGGTCATCCAGCCTCTGCTTAAAAATGTCCAGGGAAGGAGCATCCACCACCTCCCAAGGCAGATTGTTCTACTGCTCAACCACTCTTTCAGTCTGGAAGTTTCTCCTGATATTTAGCCAGTAACAACTCCCTTGTAATTTCCACTCATTAGATCTAGTCTTGCAATCCAGAGCAAGACAGAATAGATCTGCTCCATCTTCTACATGACAGCCCTTCAAATATTTGAGGACTGCAATCATGTCCCCTCTAAGCCTTCTCTTTCCCAGGCTAAACATACCCAACTCTTTCAGCCTTTCCTTCTAAGACTTAGATTCTAACCCTGTCATCATCCTGCCTGTAAGTAAAGGTAAAGGTTCCCTTGCTCGAAAGCCAGTCAAATCCGACTCTAAGGTTGCGGTGCCCATCTCCGTTTCAAAGCCGAAGAGCCAGCGCTGTCCGAAAACATTTCTGTGGTCATGTGGCCGGCACATCCTGCCTGTATGGGGGTGGGGGAAAAAAACAACACTAGGACTCCCATCAAGTTGTGTGAGAACGTGCATGCATGAAATGCTGGTGGTTTCATTATACTGTTTGAATTTGCAGAAAGTAACCTGATAAACGGGCTCATACTGTTCATGAATAGCAAAAAAATTCTTAATGAAATTTCAACTCCCTGCTCATGACCCATAGGCTTGAACAGCTGACAAAAAGCTAGATTGCCTGATGAAAAAGTGGGATTCCTCCTCTTAACTGGTGAACAGAAAGTAAGCCAAACAGGCAAGTGCTCAAGCATCCCTATTTAAAGGTTCTAAGTTATTTGGCAAACATGGGCCCATCTTTTAGTTTCTGCTCTTTTTGCATGCTTGCCATTTTTTTTACTATCCATTGCTATTTCCTGGTCGTTTTAAACTTTCCATTTATAATTGTTGATGTTTTATATGTATTGGGTTCTGCCTTTGTATACTCCTCTGCAAACAAACAAACAAACAAAAACCCTCTAGAATTTTGATGGACAGGACTCAAGTGCCTAAACTTAATAAACCAAATTAAACTAAAAGAAGTGATTGCCTCTGGATTCCATAGTGTAGAACATTTAAACTCTATGTGTCCTGAAAGGTGTCTGAGTGTGCACATCTTTTTGGTGGCGCCTTAGTGGTGCAACAAATGTGTGTAAACAAGGACAAAGGGGGGGGAGGGGAAAAACTGAACCTAAAACCTATGTATAAATAACTAACGATAAAACACAAGGGCTTATAAATCTGACCTGACGCGTTTCGGCCTACATAATTACCAGAAGTAATTATGATTTATTATTTTTGCATTTAGGCTCTAAATTGTGGGATACATTGATATATACATGTTTTGTTTTTAGGTTTATATCTGAAAACCACTTGCCATGTGATTGCACTATTAGAGGCCTCGTTTATTTTTTACTCTATGCCTGGTGGGTTATCTTGAAAGTAAGTCAATGGTATATATTTATTTATTGGCAATATATATTTATGGTTTATTTATTTGTTTTAATACATGTGTTTAATTTTCTATTTTTTTTTAAAAATCTTTTACAGCAACTTGCTTCTGGTCCTTATTGTATTCATGCTCTGTATTTATATGATTGTACTATATGTTTTTATAATAGCCAATATGTTCCTCACGATTGACCTCTGAGGAAGGCCTATGTAGGCCGAAACGCGTCAGGTCAGATTTATAAGCCCTTGTGTTTTATCGTTAGTTATTTATACATAACGTGTGACTGGGTCCTTATATATTTTTAAATTTGTGATCAATAAATACATGTATTTTTATATTTCCTTCATCAAGTTTTTAACATTGGCCTCCTTTCCTATATTTGACTAACCTTTGTCAGGTTCTGGTAACAAATGTGTGTTCCATCTAAAGGGGGGTGGGGGGGAGGAATAATGTGTTCCTGACAACGAATGAAGATCCTCATGGATAAAGCAGTTATATATGGATTTCCACACAGCTGCATGCCCTGTTTTCTCCAGGAGAGGTTTTCTTATTGAATGCATCTGGACTGAGTTTATCTTTTAATTAATGTAAATTTTTATTGATTGTTTATTTGGTAAGCACAGGGAATTAACTTGCTGCTTTTAATGAACCTGTCCACTTTGATTGCTGCGGCTCTCTTGATATCTTACTCGATTTCGAACCTCAGGATCAAACACCACGACAGACTGTAGTTTTATTTGTAAAATGTTTCAGCGAGGCCCGTGGGAAAACTTTAAGTAAAAATCAGCACAGAAGAAAATAAAGGAAGAGGGGACCTACAGTTGTTCAGTCGCACAATCGAGTCTGACTCTTCATGACCCCATGGACCCGATGGATCCCATCATGCCAGGCCCTCCTGTCTTCCGTTGTCCTCTGGAGTTTGCTTAATTTCATGTTCATTGCATCAATAACACTATCTAACCATCTCATCCTTTGCCATCCCCTTCTTCTTTTACCTTCAGTTTTTCCATGAGACAGATTGAGGTGACGAGAGAGGAGGTCCCATGACTGATAGACAACTTAAAAACTGATAAATCACCAGACCTGGATGGCATACATCCAAGAGTTCTGATGGAACTCAAATGTGAACTTGTGGATCTCCAGACAAAAATATGTAATCTTTCACTAAAATCTGCCTCCATTCCTGAGGACTAGAAGGTAGCTAATGTCATTCCCATCTTTAGAAAGGGTTCCAGAGGAGATCTGGGAAATTATAGGTCAGTCAGTCTGACGTTGATACTGGATAAATTGCTGAAAACTGTTATTAAGGAAAGAATTAGTAAGCATATTGATGAATAAAAAGTATTGAGGCTGACTCAGCATGGGTTCTGTAAGGGAAGATCTTGTCTCACTAACCTGTTAGTGTTCTTTGAGGGGGTGAAGAAGCATGTGGACAAGGGGGAGCCAATAGATGTTGTTTATCTTGACTTCCAGAAAGCTTTTGATAAAGTTCTTCATCAAAGGCTCCTAAGTAAGCTCAAAAATCATGGGATAAAAGGACAAGTTCTTTTGTGGGTCAAAAACTGGCTAATTAATAGGAAACAGAGAATGAGTATAAATGGGCAATTTTCTCAGTGGAGGGTGGTAAGCAGTGGAGTACCGCAGGGATCAGTACTCAGTCCGATGCTTTTTAACTTGTTAATTAATTATTTGGAGTTGGGAGTAAGCAGTGAAGTGGCTAAATTTGCAGATGACACAAAGTTGTTCAGGGTGGTGAGAACCAGGGAGGATTGTGAGGCACTCCAAAGGGACCTGCCGAGGATGGGCGAGTGGGCGTCAACATGGCAAATGGGATTCAATGTGGCCAAGTGCAAGGAGCCCATTGGAGCCAAAAATCCTAACTATAAATACATGTCGATGGGGTCCGAACTGGCAGAGACTGACCAAGAGAGAGATCTCGGAGTCGTAGTAGATAACTCACTGAAAACGTCAAGGCAGTGTGCGACTGCAATAAAAAAGGCCAACACTATGCTGGGGATTATTAGGAAGGGAATTGAAAACAGATCAGCCAATATCATAATGTCCCTATATAAATCAATGGTGTGACCTCATTTGGAATACTGTGTACAGTTCTGGTCACCACACCTTAAAAAGTATGTTATAGCTTTGGGGAAAGTGCAGAAAAGGACAACTAGAATGATAAAAGGGTTGGAACACTTTCCCTATGAAGAAAGGTTAAAATGCTTGGGGCTCTTTAGTTTGGAGAAACGATGGCTGAGGGGTGATAAAGGTTTATGAGATTATGCATGGGATAGAGCAGGTAGAGAAAGAAGTACTTTTCTCCCTGTCTCACAATACAAGAACTCGTGGGCACTCAATGAAGTTGCTGAGCAGTTGGGTTAGAATGGATAAAAAGAAGTACTTCTTCACCCAAAGAGTGATTAACACATGGAATTCACTGCCATAGGAGGTGGTGGCAGCTACAAGCATGGACGGCTTCAAGAGGGAATTAGATAAGCATATGGAGCAGAGGTCCATTGGTGGTTATTAGCCACAAGGTATAGATAGGGACTCTGGGGCAAGTGATTCTCTGTATTCTTGGTGCTTGGGGGGCAGGTCAACAGTGGGAGGGCTTCTAGTGTCCTGGCCCCACTGGTGGACCTCCTGATGGCGCCTGGTATTTTTGGCCACTGTGTGACACAGAGTGTTGGACTGGATGGGCCACTGGCTTGATCCAACATTGGCTTCTCTTATATTCCCAGCATCAGGGTCTTCTCCAGTGAGTGAGTATTCCCTTCTCATTTGGTGGCTAAAGTATTTGAGCTTCAGCTTCAGTATCTGGCCTTCCAGGGAACAGTAAGGGTTGGTTTCTTTTAGGGTTGACTCTCAAGAGTCTCCTCCAGCACCAGATTTTAAATGAATTTCCTTCACCACTGGAATAGGAAATGGCAACCCCCTCCAGTATTTTTGCCAAGAAAACCCCATGGACAGTAACAAAAGACCTACAGACATTAAAGCAACTAAAATAACCATATCTCTATTTTGGGAGGTGGCTTCCCCTATCTGCAGATATAGGGATATATATTCAGTGGAGGCAGCTTTCCACATCTACAGATACAGGGATATGTACTCAGTAATGCCCCAGTCCTGTGTCAATATTGTTGCATTGTTGGGTAGACCAGTCCCATTTCCCTTCTGCCTAGCAAAGGCCATATTTACAACCAGTGATTCTGGTATATACCAGCACTTTTGACACGTGCTCTCTGGAAATGGATAACTGTTATATGTTTGGGGTGGTTGTGAAATCCTATTGGCCTGGATTTCACAGCTGCACCTCCACACTGGGCCTTAGGGAAGAATGATGGATCAGTGGTAGAGCATCTGCTCGGCATGTAGGAGGTCCCAGTTCTGATCCTAGGCATCTCCTGTTAAAAGAACCAGGAAGCAGGTGATGTGAAAGACCTCTGCCTGAGACCCTGGAGAGCTGCTGCCAGTCTGAGTAGACAATACTGATCTTGATGGACCAAGGATCTGATTCAGCATAAGGCAGCTTCAGAGGACAGCTTATTGGATCCAGCCTAACGTGCTTCCGGCGAGTATCCTTTCTTCCACTTCCCCAGTTCCCCCAATCCCATGAAGACTAGGGAAGAATTCAGAGTGCTACAAACTTCTATGGCTGAAAAATTCAGAAATCACCAAAAACCATTGCCCAAGGATTTGGAATAGTTGAACACTGAGGAAATAAATTTTGTGAGCCCCATGGGTGAACACTTGCACTGATCCAGAGATCAGTGGGAGAACAGTGTTCTCTTTGTTGAGTTTGTGGCCATGTAGCCAGGCAGACAGACGGAGAGATAGATGGTCTAACTAGGATTGTTGGGCCTCATGCTAGTCACTGTCATTGCCCACCACTGTTTGGAGGGGCAGTGGGAGATAAACTAAACTAAAACAAACAAACCTTCCAGCATCCTCTGCATCAGTTTTACCATAAAGTGTCCAGTGATTCTTAGACAGGGCCATTGCCACTTCTGGGTTGTATCTGGAAGTGATGTAGTGGCATTGGCAATGTAGTTAACATGACCTTTCCATGTCCCGGCCTCCCAACCTTCCCACTGAGCTAACACTTGTTTGCTGATAGATTAAGCTTCATTAAATGCTTTCTATACCTGCTTCTAAGTCTTGAGGGTCAAATTTCATTTATTAGATTTTTTTTTAGTCACCACTACAGAAGGGCATGAACTGGGGGAATGGTGGCTCATGGTGGTTCATGGTTTAATTACATGAACTGTGAACTTTCGCGAACTTTCCCCATTTCCTGAAGTGGTTCATGGTTCATTCGGTTCATGAATTTGGGAGGTGGTAGAACATTCCCCTTGTGAGTTACAGACACTAAACTCACAGGGATTCTTCAGCAGGCTCTCCTCCACCTGCCCCCCCCCCAAGTTTGGTGAAGGTTGAATTTGGGATGTCTGAGTTATAGCCCCTCAAATCCAGTGCCCCAGGAAAGCTGAGCTCTAGCCTCCCCTTAAATCAGCCACACAGCAAGCAATTCTTCCTAACTCACTCTGACATGACAACTAACTCCTCTCTCTTCCTGCTGCAAAGTGAAAGCAGTTGAGTCAGGGTGTGGTGTGTGTTTGTGAGTACACACACATCTGCTCCCATAGAGCAGATTGTAAGCTTTGTGGTTGGTTCCCAGAGCTGTCAATCAAGCTATGGACAACTGCTATGGGTGTTTCTAGGGCTCTCCACAAGTTCACCCCAGCATTACCTACTGGGAATTGATTGAATTGGCACCAGACTCTCTGGAGAATGAATTGCTCTAATGAACTGAACAAACCTCCATGAAAAAAAGGTGGTTCATTTTTTGGATTTGGGAAGGACTCGACCAAATGAACTGGTTCAAAACGAACAATGAACCAGCCTGGTTCATGCTCAAACAATGGTTCGTTTCTCGGTTCATGCCCATCCCTAGTCACTACTTATCTGAAAGGTCTCATGGCAACTTAAAACATTAAAACCAATAAGGTAAAAAACAACATAAAAACAAATAAAATATAAAGTATTAACATTAAAATAGTAAAATGCATGGGAAACAGATAACTTGCAAGAAAACAGATAACTTGCAAACTGCAACTGTTCCTGAACTGTGTATTCATTAACTTTAGTCTGAACTTTCCTAAGCCATGTTTAGAAATAAAAAATGCTTTCAAGAATGTGTGAAAAGCTAAAGTAAGTCAAAGATCAAGGGCAACACACTCTGGCTTTAGAACAGCTTGTTCCATCCCGTTTGGCACACAAGATAAATCTGAATGTCTCTGTATAGTCAGGTTGTGAAAAATATACAAACAAACAAGAAAAAAAACAGCTGTATCTTGGCCCATTTGTGATTCCAAGAGGCCTGTCAATTGAAAGCTTTAAATTCTGTAGCTACACATTTTCACCATGGATAGGTCTCCAGGAAATACCTTGAGATTCAATAAAATTATTATGTGTTGCTATGTGAGTTAAAATAGTCATATAGGGAGCTATCCTAAGGAGGTCTACTCAGAAGAAGGCCTTATTATATTCAACGGGCTTATTCCTAGGAAAGTGGTTCTTAGGATTGTTCCCTTTTAATGCACATCAGCATGCTGTTCAGATTCACAGCCACAGGGTGACAAAAACACGGGGGAAATGTCCCCTTTTTGTTAATATAAGAGAAGGTGAGGCAATATAAGATCAGAACACAAACAGGCACAAAAAAGGCAAAGGAGCGATCTGTTCTGGGGGGAAAGGCCATTTTCTGTTTAAGAGTTAGAGAATTTACCAAATTTAAATAACTGTGATTCCATTCAAAAGTTCACATTTCTTTTACAGTTTCTCTGCATCCCAGATCATACTTGGGTCAACCCCCACACACACACACAGATAAATGCAATTTGATAGAAATATTATGATTGAAACTGATGTCTGCTTTTAAAAAAAATATCAGTTGTGTCAAAGATGACAATGGTCTTCCTGACTTTGCGCGCGCACACACACACACACACAAAACGAAAGGAAATGAGTATATTCATAAGAATTTATCAAGACATGGTTCTCATGACATGGCCGTTATTTTAATGGGGAAAGAAACAGTAACAAATGGAGGGGCAAACTTTCCCAAAATTGGGGGAAGCCCTTTAAATTGGTCACTTGCTGACCTCTTCCAGTTCTGTATTTCAAAACATAACATAGTGCTCCAAATGGGAAAAAAATAATACATGTTGTTTAAAGCTAATGTTTAGGTCATAAGAGGCATGCACATCCCATAATAGAGCTCAGCTTGTACTGTTTAGAATTGTGCTTTAAAACCCAATAACATAATGCACCTTATACATTAACTGAAGATAACAACATACATCTGTGCCTCCCAATAGAATTTGCATCCTCTGCTTAGAACCGAATTTGAAACCTCTGTTCTCAATGATGATCCAGAAACAACAGACTCATTCAACTGCTGTATTTAATCCTTTTTTTTTAATTATTCCCAGCTACCCTTCAAAAGACAGAGATCAAGATGATCTGGAGAAATGCTAAAAGGTTTTGGGGAACAAAATGTTAGATTTCTCGAGCTTAGATTGTTTGGGACAATAATGGCAAAAGTGGTTGTCTGGATGGTGTGCAGAAACAGAAAAGCAGACTATTGTAGTGATTACAATGCTGGACTAAGACCCTATTAGAACCAAGCTCAAATTGCTTCTCTCTCATGAAGTCTGCTCAGAGACTTTGGGCTCGTCACTCTCTGTCTCCCTAAACTACCTCACAGGGCTGCTGTGGTGATAAAAAATGGAAGAAAGGAGAAGGATGCACACTGCCCTGAACTCCTCTCAGAGAAAGGGTGGGAGGAAACAGTACTGAAGAAATAATTTAAAAAGTTGTGTTTTGACATTTTTCACTCGATGGTAAAGTTTAAATGATTTCTTTTAACAGTCCACAACTTGCAATCCATGATGGCAGTTCTATAAAAACAGCACTGTATACTGTATTCATTTCGAACATTTCCAGGGGAGTCCTGCACCAAGCATTTCCCCGTAGCATATGGTCAAGTGACAAGATAAGCTTTTGACAGATATTTTTGTTTTGCTATCACAGTTCCTCAGGAGTCTGGTTACGGCAGGCAAGGAAAATGAATGAGTGAAGCAACCCCCCCCCAAAAAAAAAAAAACACAATCATATAGGGATAAAACAGAAAGAAACTTGAAGCAGAGAGGGAAGGCTGGAAAGAAGACTGCTGCCAGAAGAAGACCTCTGCCAGCTGCAACGTTACGGCTTTTGCTTGTCCTTCCTGTTTCCTGTCTGCGGGTGTAAAGATTGTGTATATCCAGTGGCACAAGCCCTTGGATGATTGTCATGGGCAGGCTTGCCAGCCAAGGGCTCAAAACCTCCCAGCACCTAGACAACATTTCCTGTTGTGTAACCACAGGATTGCCAGAGTACTGTGTCATGCCACTTCTGCTTATGATGTCATGTTTTTGCCACAATGGCATTTTGACTGCCATTTTCTCCCACTAAAACCAGGCAATAGCAGGCCTGTAGCAAGGATTTTTAAAGTCAGGGGGCATTTAAAATTCTTAGGGGGGCACCGGCTAATTGAATTAAAGGTCATTTCATTCCTCTTCTGGGGGAAATAGAGAGGTGCTGTATGGCTCCATGTGACCACCATAGCTGGCCCTTCATGCCAGACAACTGCACAGGGATACTCGGCTCCTTCCCTGTACCCACCACTGCTCAGGGGCCCTTGGCTGGATAGGAAGTCTTGGGGCCCTCTCAGTAAGTCAGGGGGCCTAGCCCCAAGATACCTCACTGTAGCTAAAGGCCTGGGCAATAGCAGGGGATCAGAGGTGTGAGTAGGGAGGAAATCTCCCACTATAGCAGGAGACCCTAATCATGGGCTAGCTGATGGGAACATATCTTGCCCATTTTGAAGCAGCTATGTTGGCTGCCAATTTGTTTCCAAATTCAATTCAAGTTGCTGGTTATGACCTTAAAAGCCTTTAATGGCCTGCATCCCATGTATCAAGAAGGACCATATTTTCCAATATGTTCCTGTGCACAAACTACAGTCTTCAGGCTGCCACCTGCTGGCTCTTCCTCCACTTAGGGTGGTCCACTTGGCATCAGCCAAAAGCTGAGCCTTTTCTATCGTGGTTCTCACCCCCTGAAGAGGTGAGGGGTAAGGATAGGCATGAATTGGCTCATGCAAGAAAGTTAGTGAGTCATTTTGGCCAGTTCGTGAAGGTTTGTGCTGGTTCATGAAATGCATATGTTTCCAGACAGATTGTCTCCGTTCAAACAAAATGTTTACCAAACTTCAAAACAATGTGGGGGGGGGATCTTCAACCTTGGAAACACTCTTGTCAGTTTCATATTAGTCATATCAGTTTCAGGAGGCCGCCCCCTTGCCATCATTTCTTTGAGTTTATTTCCCATTTTCTTGAACAGAGCTTGCAAAATCCCACCCCTCACTTCCTTGGATTTGTGACTCTCTGCTTTGAGATCAGTCCATTTAAGCTTGCAATGCCAGAGGCACTGGG